>JBBMJM010004062.1:0-17500 GCA_037832705.1 Centriscus cristatus
AATCATTTTAGCAAGGTTTGACGTTAAAATAAAAGTCTTTGGTGTTTGTCAAAGTTGAAGTGGGTCATAAATAGAACAGACTGAGACACTGAGAAGTAGATTTTAAACACTGATTTCTTTACAGTTTACAGCAGTCATACTCAACGGAGATGGATGTGATCAATGTGCTGCAAACAGTTTCGATGTATTGGGGAGCGTCGTCACCTGAAAGCTGTGGATTGGTGACGTTTGTGCACGCCCATGCTGGTGCAGATGTTTATTAACTTTTGCTGTGAAGGATCCATATGTGCAAAGTGCACTGCGGTCATGTGGACGTGTCAGATCCTGACCGGGGTGCTGCAGGGGCGACATGTCACTGGATTTAGTTGTATATTGACATTCAAGCGTGTGTGTGTTTTTCAATGTCAGTCACCTCGGTGTTGTCTTTTCATAATGTGCACCTGGTTCTGTGTCCATCTGAGACTCTGGGCCCAAAATCACCTCGCCAAGCTGATTACCTTTCACTTTTTTTTGGCAGCGGCGGTGGCTAGTGTCAAACGCGTGGTTCCCAAAAAGGGGCAGAGTGTGTTATGTAACAGAACCAAGAGGCGCTGTTCTCCATCCTGATCCTAATCCCGGCAGTCGGCCTTAAAGCCCCCGGAGCCCCGCTGACAGCAGTCAGCCAGGGGTTGTCATTAGGATGAAAGCTGTCCGACTCACCTGGTTACACAGCTGTCTGTTACGCAGGAGGGGGCATGATTACAGAGCCCTCGCCAGCGTGGAGCGACATGCTTTTCAGACTGAATGAACTGGTGATCAGAGGCTCGCCGACCTCTGCTGTTTGCTGTTGTTTTCTTGGTTTCGGCCAGCGATGGCAGGCGTATCAACAGGTGTTACCTGCAGCACTTGTGCAGCCTTCGCCGGCCTTTGTGAATCAGCCTGAATGTGTTTCATTATCTGCACGTCATCTGGACCGGCCGGCCTGGGTGAGCAGTGAATCACTTGGCCTCCTGTCCTTTCCTTTGCCGGCGATAATTACAGCAACGTTCCAGAGGTCCATCGAGGTCACAGTTAATTGTGAGAAATTGAGTTCCTAGAAAAGTCAACTAACTCAGATGTTGCTTTAAAAAATGAGGAAGCCGAGCATGAAGTGACGTTATGTCACAGAACCTGGACGTGTCAGCTTGGTACTGTGATGTACGACAACCACGGAGGAGATGGGGTTTATGTAAAGAACACACTGAGAACAGCAGATAACCCTTTACATGTTCATTACAACATCACAAAGGCTTTCATCTGTGTTCTGTACGTAACAAGTAGATGCACCGATTTCTGGAAGGTCTCAGCAGATTGAGAGGGAGGGACCCATGTGATAGAAGGATGATCACTTTGTGTTGAGTCAGCGTGAAACAAAACGCAGCTGATCTCGCGACAACAAAGTTTGATTTTGGCAAACAGACATCTGTGAACTCGTGTCTGGACATAAAATCATCGCACATGCAGGGACATCCTGAATGTGTTTTGCGGTGCATGACCGTAGTGTATCAACTGGACGAGAGCGATTTGGCACGCTCCGCTCTGTTGACGTGGGCCGGCGGTGTTGAGACGTGTCTCCATGTCCTCCTGGGAGAATCCTCTTGACGTCAAAGAGCGTTTCAAGCCCACGGATAAAGTGTTTTCATACGAGCTCGTGGGGTTCGAGTTACAGTCGAGAAGGGGAAATTGCAACCGCAGAGCTGAGAAGAAGAGGAGCTTGAACTTCAGCCTTGAAGCCAGGTTTCTCCTCCACTGGATCAGAGCTTAGGGCTCCTGCTTGAACCCAAATACAGGATCATCCTCGTTCTCGTTGTTTCCTGCTCTGCATGTTTCCCTTCTCAGGCTGCATCACGTCAGTTTGTTGGTCTTCGTTGTGCTGCCATTCCTCCCGCCTCATCTTTTCTTTGCTTTTATTATTAAGATCCCCATTAGCACCAGCATACATACAGACTTTGTCACATACATTTACAATCGAATAAACCACAGTGGGAAATGTCATCGTTTAACAAAATACCTTAACTCATTTTCCACATTCAGATTTCATTCTGTCCTTAATACATTGTTACGCCTTAAAAACAAGATCGCTGTCTGAAATGACTTTATCCTTATATTTAACCACTTGTACACACTTTCATTGTAAAAGTTGCACATACTGTTCAAACTAAAATCATTCCAATTGTAAAAAAATGAAATGATCATCATTCATTACATTTAAAGGGGTCCTGTTTTTGACTACAATTTAAACCAAAATAATGTGTTGTTGTTTATGATATGTATTTATCATTTTGTCACCGCTATTCCACTTCCTCAACCCATGTCCCATAGTAGAGAAACGATCAAATGGCCCCCTCTCTTCCTGCCCATCATAATTCATTCTCACCAGCAACTGTTCATATGACCATATCTGTCACATTTCCAATCCATTTTTTATCGTCTGGTGGGGATTTTCCAAAACCTGAGGATATTCTGGCTGCTGACTGATAGTTAGATTGTTAGCTGACCCCTCCCCCCGGGTTCCCTCCAGGTGGCCGTGTACTGTAGGTGGCACATCCAAGTGGTGACAACTCCAGCTGTTTGCCGCTGCGCTGCTGATACATGCTGTGGCCAGATGTTGCCTCCCATTCCTCTCTCTCCCCCCTGCTCTGTACATAAACACAAATGCTTCCACGCTAACATCCACTTACGTGTCCACCTCCTTCATACACACATGCATGAACGTGCACATGTGAATTTTTACGACTTCCACCAAAGCTTGATTACAGATTGCACCACAGGAGCGACCACAGATGAATGCTTTTTGTGTGTTAGTAGGTCCCAGAAAGTGGTGTTTAAACTAGAGCCCTGTGTAAAAGATGATGGTGTGAACAGCATCTAATAATAGTCCAGCGATGCTTTGGACCATCACTTTCTTCACAGTAAAACCTGCACTCTGCTTTCAAATCTGATGCCTTGATGTAAACCGCTGGATGAACACAATGCCGTTTGCAGAAGATGCTGTTCATGAAGTGCAGGTGATGGAAGCTCTGTTCTGGCTCCCGTCTTCTTCCGCTTATCAATGTCCGGGTTGTGGTAGCAGCGGATTCGGCAAGAAAGCCCAGACTTCCCTCTCCCCGTCCACTTCCACCAGCTCCTCCAGGGGAATCCTGAGGCGTTCCCAGGCCAGCGGCGAGATATAATCCCTCGAGCATGTTCTGGGTCGGCTCCGGGGTCTCCTTTCGGTTGGACATTCCTGGCACACCCTGGGAGTCATGCAGGGTGCATCCTCAGCAGATGCCCGAACCACCTCATTTGTCTCCTGTGAGTTCCTCCCATATTTTGTTATGCTGAGCCCAGCAACCCCACGGAGGAAAGCCATTTCGGCAGCTTGTACCCACAGTCTCTTTCAGTCATTACCCAAAGTTCATGACCATAGGTGAGTGTTGGAACGTATATTGACCGATGAATTGAGATCTTTGCCTTCCGGCTAACCTCCCTCATCACCACAACAGATCTGTTGAGCAACTGCATCACTGCCGCTGCGCTGATCTATCTGTGGATCTCTCGTTCCAACAGACCCTCACTCACAAACAAGACCGCAAGGTACTAGAGACAGACCTGTCCCCGACCTGGAGTGAGCAATATAACTTTTTTTATGGTCGAGAACCATCGTTTCGGACTTGGAGGTCTGAAACAAGCCAGCCGCTTCACACTCATTCGTGAACCACCCCGGGCAAGACCTGGAAGATGTTGCTTGATGGAGCTAAGAGGAGCTACATCATCCAGCTTTTACGGTTAATGCAAAACCAATAAACCCGCGCACTGTCTTCGGCACAGCTCTCACATTTCTCAATTGATTCTTTTATTTCTTTTGTTCCCAAGGCCTGCTAAGCCTGCGGCCATCTGTAACAACAAATAGTTGAGCCCCGAGCGCTGCCAGTTGCCCATTTTATTGCTGGCGTGTGCTTGTTTTCTCTCTCGCCCACTCCATCTTCAGCTCGCTGAAATTTAGCAGCCTGCTGTTTATTTTACAGCACTTTGCCAGGAATGTGCGGAGGGCATGCATCAAAAAAAAGATCCGATGATACTCAGCAACATTTGGCTTTCTTTACCAGAGGAGATGGGAGGGGCAAGGTGTGTTTTTTCAGTGACAAAGGTAATTTACAATGAGGGTTGAATTTCTTCTGCAGCATATCCAGCCGGTGTGAGTACGTGCAGTGTGGGGAGGAGTTCTAATGGTAAAAAGGTGAGCACAGGCCAAAGCAAACACACACTTTTACAATAGATTCACTTACTAACACCGGCTGGCAGGGAAAGCGGTGGTAGAGCTGGAGGCTCAGGAAGTGCTTCTCATGTGTCATGAGGGGTTAATTGTGTTTTGGTGTTATCTTAGAAACAAAAACCCTTCACAAACCCCTTCAGTGTCTCTGCAAAGCACCGTCCACTGCCGCCACACACCTGGACAAACACAACAACATGGGATTCCGTTGTACAATCAAGCACATACAGTAGTGTTCATGAATGGGTATTGCTCGTTTCACTCTCTGTCTGGGTGCGCTGGCGCTACTACGGGAACCAGCTTCTCAGCAGGGGGAATGCGCTGCAGCTGTGGGTGGACGTGTGCGGCGTGTTAAGACAGCCAGCGACGGAGGGGAAATTGCTGCTCTTGCACCTGACATTCTTGGGATGGGTGTCAGAGCTGCTGCTCCTCCAAGGATCGGAAGCTCGGCCTCGACAGCGTCTGCTGCCGGCCGGGTTGCGTGTGGTGGAGAAATTTCAGAAGTATTATTCTAAGAGGGAGAAAAACAGATTTATCTGAGATGTCTTATGTGGAGGGCAGATCAATGCATTCTGTAGCACGAGACAGAAACTTGGAGGAGATATCAGAAGATGATAGCTGGTAGCTATTATAATCAAAGCAGGGTATTAAAAAGTACTTTATGCTACATGTTTCCGGGAGATATAAACAGTTGACTTGAGGAATGTGTAGAGGGATTGTGCCTGCGTGGATCACCAATTTCTAGGTCATCTTCTTAACTTGAATAGAATCATTTCATATTTGCTGCAGAAACTCATCAAGAACACAAAGATCACAAACTCGTTTACCTCTGCACTGGACCAACCAACATCACAGGATGAAATCTCGTTCAAATGCCCAGTCTATGCTTCAGCCTGAAATCGACGGTGAACCCATGTTGTCGGATACAGCGTAGCTTGACATGCACTTCTCCAAATATATACCGTAACTATGCATCGCAGCTACGCAAATCTCGGAGCAGAACTTCCATTTTTGCCTAGAAAATAGAGCTGTCCAACAAAGTGGGTGTGTAATTATGCTGAGATTCACACACTTTCAGTTGTTATCACTTGAAATGAACAAAGAAAACACAGAATAACCTATGTCGGAGCGTCAGTTCCATGTCTGCCGAACAAATAGAACAGTTCAGAATGCGATTTTTGTCAAAAAAGTGAGATCTTGCTGGACCTGATAACGTTCAGTCGCTATTGCTTGAAGAAAACAAATGAAAAACACACACAAAAAAAAAGACACGGCAGCGAGATTCCACATGGAGAACAACCAGAATTCGTCGATTCAGTAACTGAGTGTTTACCTGCATGAGCAGAGAGAACTTTTATATGTTGTCTCCTCCTCAGTAGATTCAGATGTTCCTTGTCACGGCCTGAATCGCTCGCCGCTTTGTTTTTGCAGTGATTTATTCGTTATGTTGGGAGAATGGGAGGCCTCCTTTGCATCAGAGAGCAGTAAGTCCTTTCTTCGTTTAGCAAAGATTAAACATCTGCCTCGGGGAGCAGCAATGGGACAATGAATTGTAGGATCGTGAAATGTGGTGGCTCTCATCTCTTCTTCTTTGCTTTGTTGTCCCTCTCTGCTCCGTTTTTCATTCCTTTGCTCTGATTTACAAGGCTGCTGCTGTCGTTTGTCAGCGCTCTGACGTCCTCCACTATCTCTGACCATTCATCACCGGCCTCTGTACAGTTACATAAGTGTGTTTACGCCCCGGAGAGGCGCACGCGATTCCTACGCTAGCGCCTGGGTTCCAGTAGGAGACGGTAGTGAAACATAGCATCATCTACTAAACTTGCTGGCACAGTGATGGCACATTTGTGCGACGGCGTACGCACTCTTCCCATGCTGAACTCGTAAACACCTGAAACTGCACCTCAACGTCCAAGAGCACACAAAATTACACAGCTTGCACCGCATTTGACCCGGAGGACTGGAGCAACCTTGTGTCCTCCAGGTCAGCCACCGTTCATCACCCCATCAGAACGAGACGTTTTGATGACGCTTTGACAGGAGCTGAGTTATTACAACTCGTGTCTGTACACAGGCTCTCGGCAAGCTAACACGTGTCTGGACGCACAAGTGTTTTGTAGTTTTTGTGTGCCAGTGTGAAGTTCATGGATGTGCGTGTGTGCCACCTGACTTATTTTGACTCTCTCACTGTTTTCTTTACCTCCCAAATGTTGGTAAATTGATTGGCATGATTTACAGAGTAATTATCTAAACTTGCTTTCTCAGGGAGCTGCCGTGTTTACATGGCTAATGTGTGGACTGCTGACGGAGGGTTACTCACGAGAGGAAGAAGAAGCAGGCACTCATTGGGGAAACTGACTTTAGCCCGATTCGGACAATTCAATATGAAACCATGACAACGAGTGGTGTCGGTGGAGTCACGGTGCCTTTTCACGACACATTTACAGTAGGTTATTGTCATGAACATGATAAATGCCACGTTCATCCCCGCCATTGAGTGATGAAATTCCTAAAATTTCAAGATTTTGAACAGGAGTCTTTTGCGTTTCAGCATTTAAGGAAGCGTTGTTGAACGGAATGCAGCGGGGATGGGGGTGAGTGCGCATTCCTTGTATTCCCACCACAGTTCAAACCAAACTGACGCCCATGGGGCGTAGGGTAATGTCACTTTACCACAGGATGTAATATAAATGCTCAGTTTGCATAGGATGAGAACTATCAGTGAAAGTACCACAAGTGGGAGTGGTCAATCCATTGCCGTCCCCTCAGACAAGTGCCTGCGAACTTCTTTTGGGTTTGAGCTGTGTTCGTCGGCCCACGCTAACGTCATCTGAGCTTTCACACAGACTTGTCCGACTGCAGTGCAAAATCAAGTGCTTCTTCAAGACCCTCCACACTTGAAATTTCATGAAATACTGTGAATAAACACTTTTTGAACAGAATATGACAGAATATCTACACACAGGTAACATTTTGAGTTAATATTGTCAATATTCTTAATATTTACAGTCGGTAAAAGTTGCTGTCATCTTTACTGACTTCGTGCAGTAATGATTACTGACATGGCCCATGTGGACTGGACTAAAATATCTGGTAATTACTAATTTACCCCAGTATCTAGGTAAAACTAATCCTGTCCGAATGGCGCTTTTCTCTCTACAGCAGGTTAATACGTTGTAAATGCTGCCTCTTTCTCTTCTGCTTTCTCGTCAGTGGTTTTCCTCAAAAACTAAAATGTGTCCCTGGTGGATACAAATTCCTTAAATAATTAGCAGCCAGTGAAAGAATGGGGAGTTCTGCCTTGTGCTCCGTCTAGAACTGCAAAACATATCTATCATATTATGAGAAAAAAAAAACTTTGCTGTTGGAAAAAAAACCTGAAAACCTAAGTGTGTAAATCTGCTCTATCCTGCGCCAAGGAAAGGAACCCAGTGTTCAGTCCTCTAGTGCCCAGTAGCCTACTGGGGGTCACTGACCTCCTCCTGGTATGTGTGAAGCTAATAAAGGCAAACTGAGTGTAACCATTAGTGGGATCCGCTGGCCCCTAATTAACTGAACCAGTGTTGCGCGAAGGCCTCGACAGGCGCACACAGCAAGCCAAAAAGCTGAAACAACATACCTCTTTGCAGTGCTGGGATACATTCTCATTCATGTTCTTAATGAAATGAAAACTCCATTGGCAACAAGCATTCAATCTCAAAGGGATATTTGTTCAACAGGTGTCACAAAAAGCTGTAATGGCTGAAACGTTTGCACGAAAAGCTCCCGCTGAGGCCGTCACATGTGCTTGGACGTGGATGTTGGGTGTCATTTCTGCATTTCTTCTTCTGTTAACCCAGGTTAACTTTTTGTTAACCTGGGTTGTTTTGTTAACCTGTCCATCTGCGGCACAACCTGTTGCATTAGTACAATGATTTGGATGATAACAAACAATCAAAAGTGGAATGCTGCAGAAGAGAAATGAAGAAGAAAAGACACAAATCAAGCAAATAAAACAATGGTATAAAGAAGTAACACTTGAAGAGACACCTGAGACGAGGTAAGGCTTGAAAACATACATCAATGACCCCATTTGTATTTCTTTGGAAAGCGACTGTGGTATCAGCTCTACTCATGGTTTTCCATCACAATTCTGTTCCACTTCGTAATGAGTGGGGTCGTCACAGCAATGGCTGTGCGAAACTGATGTGATGACAGCATTTTATCCCCGGCACAGACATGTACAAAATGGATGTGACGGTGAACTTGGGTTGTGGCTTTTTGTCACAGACAAATAAACATAATCTACTTTCCTGATGCAGGTCACTCTCATGTTGCCATCAGACACCAAACGCACGAACGTCTGTGCTTCGTCGACGGACACTGTAATTTTTTCACCTGTGCTAAATTAGCATGAGACAGTCGGCAGCATCTGAAATTGGCGGTAGCTCTTGGGACGTCCCTCGTTCAATGTCTTTATTGTTATAGTAATCGTCTCTGCTCGCGTGGAACCTCAAAAAAGCAGCAGCCAAAAAGAGGTTGGCCTAAGATCTGCAGAAGGTTACAAGGCTCAGAGGGCGAGTGAAACAAACAGTGGAAAAGAAACAGATCTGGTTTTCATTTGACAGCATGAACATGGCTGCCCCTGCAACTTTGCACCTTGTTCCCACTCACAACTTGGCATCTCTCATAATCGCCATGCATCATTGAGAGGAAAATACCCCTGGCTGGTGTCATGACTATCCAACCGCAGCTTCCCCTCTGATATCACCAGTGACGCCAGTCTGGTGATCATGACACCTGCACACCGCCCGTCATGCTGACGAGTGTGACCGGGTAGAGGAGGGAAACCGCTGCCAGGAACAGGAATGAGGCGTTTCTTTGATAAAGGCGTTTTAACGATGCATTGGCCCAGCAGGAAAACCAAAAGGGAAGTGATGAATGTCAAACCACTCGGGGTGATTCACCTCCTGCCCTACAATGGCCAGAGAGACTCTTCCAGTCATTGTTTGGTGATTTCCCAGAAGTGGATGTGCTGAGAAACACCCAGCTGTCTCCTTGTGACCAGATCAAACGACTTCTGTACAGAACACTGACCTCAGAGGACCGCTCAAGGATTTGACCAGTTGAAGCCTCCACTGCTCCAAGTGTCCATTTGATTATTTTAGAGTTTGATTTGTCCAAAGTCACCTCGGCTTGGATGGCTCTCACAGAACCACAAAACATTCAACACATGAGCACTTGGCATGAAGCTCCTGCTGTCACACACTGCTCCGTCACACACCATGGTCACACACCACCGACACAAGTTTCTCTGTCACACACCACGAGTGATGGGCCAATCAGTTCTTTTAGGTCAGTGAAAAGATTGATTCACTCAATTGTTCAGTGATGATTGGTGTCAGTAGACTTGATCTCTCCTTTTTGTTTCGTTCGTATTCACTATCGCTATCTCAGTGTTTGTTTCCATCGCGTCCTCCGTGTCCTTCTCTGTGACGTGGGCAGTTTTCAGCACCACATACAGACCTGGCATACGTACTACAGCATACTGACTGGATTTGTATGGACGCCTGATTCCATGTGCATGGAAAACATTTTTAAAACTATTCCACTTTTCATCATACAGGTTCATATTGAACTTGAATTGATGTTTAATACCCTAGATACCAGAATACCATTACATTTTTTTACAGTTGGCAAATCCCTCCCCCACCCCCGGATAAATAAAGTACTTCTGATTCTTCTTCCTGTGGATGTCATCTGCGGATCCTTTGTTCTCTTTGTGGCTTTTTAACTGTTCTGTTTTTGTCTTGATTATTTCAACATCCAGTTTTCTGACTAATGAACACACATACGTACAGGGACACCCACAGACCAAGAGCCTGACCAAGAGCCTGACCTCTTTGCGAGGGAGCAGCGGGCTTTTAGTCAAAGCACACTTCCCCCTGTGTATTTTCTTAGAGTGCTGCTTGAAATAAACCCATCATGTTCAAGAATGTGAAAAAACTGTTTTCCTCTCACGAATCAAGAATCTGTGATAACTGGAATCATATGCTGCGGCAGACATTTGAGTGAAACCACTCTGAGCCGTTAGATGGCCACAGCGTTCGGCAATCAGACTGTGACTGTGACTGTGTTAAACTCAGCAGAGAGGACGAGGAGGACATAATCAGATGTCCATCCTTTTATTTCGGAGGAAGCACCTTCACCTTGTTATCAAGCTTGTGAAAAGACACAACCTCCCGGAGACCCATATTTTACTTCATCTTGAACCCCCCGACCTGGTCAACCATTTATCACTGGTGGTATTCCTGCCACCACATTGGCACTAGAATATTTCAGAGAACCATAATTATGTAACGACTTGTGCTGTCAGACAACCTGGTGTAAAGAAGGAGCTCAGTGAAGAGGAAAATGTCCACTGGTTACTGAAAGTTGAGAAGTTGCATTTAGCAGCCATGATGTTGTCATTACGGTAACGTGTCTGGCGGCCTGTGAATGGGAACCGACAGACGTTTTCTTGATTTCTCGAAACTTGATGTTGTGTTGCTGGAAGCCAGTGAATCATTACCGTAAAAACAGCAATCGGGGTGTATATTGCCTCTTCTCAGCTTTCATGAAGCGTTCATTTTCTCCTTCTGCCAGCTCCTTCGTCACACCAGGTAGGGGAAGCTGTCAGTTCCCAGTTAGTCATGTAATTATTGTACTCCGAAGTACGGTAGCACCGATGTATCGAAAACAATACTGTTGGTGTCAAAGGGTCAAAGGAACTGACATGTGCATTAAAAACCATGGAATTATTATAGTCAGTGCTAAGTACTGTTTCCTGTCTGCAGCCACATACAGCAACACATCCCCTGTGGTGTCTGCTGCCAGTGGAGGTCAAAGTACCAGCGCACATTTAGCCTCCAGCCTTAAAATGGAATGAGTTCATGCTGCTGATACTGGGCCGATACTAATGTTAATAATCACGTGTTGTTTGCACTGGAAACATTCTGAGCGCTCCACTTCTCAGTGAGACGAGACTCATAAAGGATATTTAATACGCACTATTACTCATTTGGAGGTATTTGCTACTTGAGATGTAACTTTCAGCCCATTTGAAACCACAAGTTCATGTCGCAGCGTTAGCAAGACGAGCGCTTCCTGAAATGACTTCGGACTACTTAGGATGTACAGGAATTCATTGAGTCAGTCCATGGATGGAGTCATATTAGGTTTGTGGGTTCGTACTATTAGAACTGACAGACAGCAGCGATTTGGCCGATGCAAAACCTTGACACGGTGAGAAGATGTTGGGAAACCGAATCACTGTGGAAACCACAGAAGAAGAAAAAATCTATAGAAGCAGCTCACGTTTTTTGAATGCCTGGATGATTAGCTGGCGCTGGAATGTTGGAGTTTCAAATGGCAGATAAACTGCTTCGGTGCTCCAGCAGGCACAGAAACGACAGTATAATGGTGCGTTAGAATATGAAGGAAAAAGAAGGTAACACAAGTAACAGGAGCTGCTGTGCTTAGAAATTAGTGTCAGAGAAGACATCAGATTTGTTGTGATCGTTCCTCCAAGGCAGAACCTTCCAGGTACGAGAGCGCCTTACTGCGCCTGCGCGTTCTTCCATCCCTGACAATGCACACATTGCACAGCACGTGTGTGTGTGTGTGTGTGTGTGGGGGGGGGGGGGGGCGGCCCTGACACCAGTGAGTTCATAAAAAGAGCTGATGCATGGATTTACAGGGACAACGACGTCTCTTTGTCGCCTTCAGTCACTGCAGGTTGTCGTCAAAACAAACTAACAGGGACTCTCCTTTTGTTATAGTGCAGGGGCCCCCACCTTGATATGAATGTTAAATGTCAGGCGCGGCCTGCCAGGTTTACATAAATGCCACTTTGTTGCGTTGTGAGTGGAAGGTCCCTTTGTTTAGTGCGCTGGAGCTGAAAGAACCGGCCAATCACAGTAGGGTCATGTAGTGTCAAAGGTCACGGGCAGGTGATTGGCCACATCGACGCGGCATCCCTCAGAGCAGAGGCTCACTGGAGCACAGCTCATCAGCGGAGCAGCACCCCTTTGTCCTCGCCTGCCTTTGTTGTTGTGACGGGTTTGATCTTCTAAAGATAACTGCAGACGACTCCGTGACAAACACGGAATTCATGGATGCGCTTTGAAACGCGGAGAGGAGCCACAGACACCTCCCGTCCCAGCTGACACTGATGACATTCTAATCTGGGACAAAGAGCCTCTGTTAGTCCATAAGTAGACACAGGGGACAGGTAATTAGCACGGGGAGATGTTTCAATTCTTCTCTAGCAGCTCTAAATCCCCAAGACATACTTCCACATGGTCTAAAGAGGACTAATCAGCTTGAATTGGCTCAAGGACCTTCAGCGCCTGTGACTGTAGCGCTCAAAAGCACCTGGATTCTGTTTGAGTCCTCACGTGTCCATCTGTTTGTGCTTGACGTCCGTGTGTATTTGCATCATCACCTATGTATGTACGGAAAGCAGATGGAAAAGGACGTTTTGGCTCTTGATTTGATATGAAGTTGTTGGGTTTTCACCAGACTGTCTGTCATATTGATGCTTTTTGACCTTTTTTTTTAATCCCTGCCATTGGTCCAGTAATAATGGGTCATTCAGCAGAAAAGAAAGGCTTGAATGTGTGTGCAGCTGCAATGGAGAGAGGCACGGAGAGGAAAAGATAAGAAATGCTGTCCTCATCTTACTGGAGGTCTTGGAAATAATCCGACAATTCCATCTTCGCACTGCATGATCAGGAACTCAATTCCAATCGACCATTCGTGTAAAATGGATTAATTTGCCGGTATTTTTAAATGGGGATGTGTCCCGACACCTCAGTCTGAATATTTAACTTAACTGCTGCATCAGTTAGCTTCAGGAGAACTCATCTGCTTCGGAATAAGATGAATTATACGTCCTGCAAGAATCAAATTAACTGTCAAAATAATTGCTCCCACATTTGTTTGAGGAATTTCCGAAAATGTTGAAGTAATCACATTTGGTCAAAATGTGGCAAAAAGACTTTGAAGAGCACAATATTTCTCTCATATGCTATTTGTGTGTGTGGGAGAGAGAGAGACAATTCTGGGGATTAGTTCTAGAGGTCACAGAGTGCAGACACTTAGAATTAAGGTTTCCTCTTAAAATCCACCAGAATGTACGATAATGTCTTAATATTCAGCCACTGATTCATGATTTCACAAATACTTAACGTGCTGTGAGTGTTTGCTCGCACGTGTTCAGACCAGACAAACGCTAAACCAGCTGCTGTCATGGTCAATTTTACAATGAAAACCAGAAACGATAAAAACTTCAGATCCGTCGAAATATGTTGCAGTCAGAGAAAAAGCCCGACGAACATGTGTTTGCTCTCAATACACAGAAAGGAGTTTTATTTTCAACCGAGCTGATGATGATTCTTTTTTCTTTTTCTTTTTGGATCCTGCTTGCTCAGCTAATCCCAGCAACAAGTTAGCAAACAGCTTGACGCCGCAAATAAAACTTGTAAATCAACAATAAGTTGGCTCTAAACAGGGGAAAAAGCAGTGTGTGTGTGTGTGTGTGCTGGGGGGGGCACACTGCTGAGTTAGTGAGTTTGAAAGCACACAATTTGTGTGTGAGCGTGTGTGGGAGGGTTGCACGTGCACGTCTCCTCGTCCAAATAATCACTCCAGTCTGCATCTGTGTGTCAGGGAGTGGGGGCCCTTATCTAAACATACAGGCTGGGGAGGGCGGGGGGCGACAGGGGGCCCTACGGAGTGTCAAGGACCACGGGAAGTATTCAATCCTGTTGTGACATGCTCACCTCCATGCAACAACAAAGCCCACCTCCATTCCCTGTGACCTGTTTTCAGCGTGTGCAGAGACCAAAAGAAGGAAGAAGAAAAGATTAGAAATGATAACAAAAACAAATAGAATGTGGGACAGCTGAGTCGAGCCGCTAAGCTAAAGCAGCAAATGTTGGCGCGCTCCATCTTTCCTCGCGCACGTGCTGCACCAGATACATGGTTCTCATCAAAAGGTGGAAACCTGGCCCTCTGCCATCACTTACTCGCCCACCATGTGACTTCATACCCCAACGTCTGATTTT
The DNA here is from genome assembly GCA_037832705.1 of Centriscus cristatus. Taxonomy (NCBI): domain Eukaryota; kingdom Metazoa; phylum Chordata; class Actinopteri; order Syngnathiformes; family Centriscidae; genus Centriscus; species Centriscus cristatus. Next base: position 14,359 of record JBBMJM010004062.1, read on the forward strand.
CCCTGCTTCCAACCATCTCACACATGTGTTTCAAACTTGTACATCCAGGCGAGGAGACGAAAACAAAGACACCGTATGCATTCTTTCATTTATTTATAAGGGGCACTGGGCTGTTGGGATGAGGGCTTTGGATGAAAGCTCCTGCATCGTCCTGGATCGCAATAAAACGTCTGCTTCTGTAAACATCATGTGTGGTAGCAAATTATAGCCTCTGCATCCTGAGACCAAAAAGCAACAAAACCCCATCACTTTTTCCCTCTTGGTGATCGGAATCAATTTTTATGTGCATTTCTGCCTTCGCGCCATTTTTTGTTTTTTGTTAATCCAAACGGTGGCAGGATGTAATCGTCCAAGGGATTTGGATGGCAAAAGCATGCATCTTGTTAATCTGGAGATTCACAGCCTCACGGCGCAACATGAAGGTTCAGTCAACTCAAAAGGTGCAGAATGTAAAGTGCAAAATAGATTAAAATAATATATGTATAAAATGGCAAAGGGGCAGATGAAAAACTATTTATTCAGATTTGGGAATATTCAATGTAATACTTAAAAGTTATTTTGTCAAAAAAAATCAATGAGTGAAATAAGATTAAAATAAATAATGAACAAATCAAAATACCACTGCACACAAACTGGATCACGCTAAGAGTCAATATTACAGTTTTTTTGTTCTGGAGAAGAGATTCTTCTAGAATGTATCTCTTTACCTCACATCAAATCAATTCTTTATACACTTAATACAGGAACTTATGAAATCAACTATGAAGCAGTCATGTAATGTAAACTGAATATTTTGCAACAACACTCCCCCGTACTGTGTCTCAAATTGGATGCTTCCCTTAGCACGCTTTGTAGTACATTATGGACACTATGTACTTACTGGCGAAGTGCGCAAATTACGACCGGTAGTCCTGTCTCAAATCAAGCAGTGCCTTTGCACATGTACTGGAAAGGACGTACAAATGTCAACATTCTTCTTTTTAAAGGTGAATTGCAACTGGCTGGTCTAGCCGCAATGACAACGCATTTACCTCTAAAACGAGCAATTGAGGTGATTTATTTTCATTTGGGTGAAACTGAACTTTTCGCCCGTTTGAGGGAGTGACTTGAGTGTGTGTAGTACACTGCATTTTCACATACTCATTTAGTGTGGATACTCAAATACTTAAGTAGTTTAAGTACACTTTATGAGACACAGCCAGAGTTTGGTTGAGAGACAGCGACTGAATGGAAATGTAGAAAGAAACTCATTTCACTGATGTCGCACTCACCAGCAGCAGTCATCTTTGTCACCTACTGTATATAACCACTGCCATCATCCTGTTAGACCCCACCCACAGACTCAGCATGTGGCCCTGAGCCCTGCCTACAACAGATAGACCCATGTGATTGGTCCAGACTGATTTTAGTTCAAAAATCCCCAAGAGCTGGTGGAACATCTGGATTTCCAGGTTAGCATCTGGCAGAGTGACGAGGGTTTGGACGACCGGCGGACAGGAACATGAATAAGGCCGGGGACCTTCTATTTGTAGGTCAACTGAAACCAACAAGCTTCCATAGCCAATCAGCCAGTGAGAGAAAAACATACCTCTCCAGATTCCGTCCGATATTCAGTCCTTTTCCACTTTTGAAGCACAGTGGAACTAAAGGAGGATGTGTGGAAAAATTAGGGCAGAGATGAAGTGATGTGAAGTGAGGACAGAGTTTGAACGTGGTCGTCTAGGTGAAGCTGAAGTAAAGCTGGTCTGCTGTAGGCCTGAATGCAGCTTCAAAGGACCTTGAATGGGGGGAGAGAATAAATTGAGATCATATCATTTCCAGATGGAAAAAGAAGAGATGATTAAACTGCTAAGAAGCAATGGAAATCCCTGGCAATTAAAGCAGATCGCTGCCATATGCAACAGACGGGGTGAAACTACTGCAGCTCGTCTGTCCAACAGTTTCATCACTGCAAACAGACTTGGACGAGATGGTCCTCCGGTCTGATGGACACCATTTATGGATTTACACATGCTGCTCACCGTCCGTAGCTCATAACTGTCAAATACCGTCTGGTAAGAGTCGGTTTAGACCCAGTGTTTTGACACATTGGAGCTAATCGTTGGTCACAAACAACAACAAAGAAACAGTTCCATTGTCCCACAAGCGCTTTTGTCAGTTCCCACTTGCTCGGATGACGCTCCAGCGTGGCATTCTGAACCCGTGCAAACACTTTCTGGGCATGCTTCGTCTTCAATCCAGTATTTGAGATGAGAGCTACATAAATCCCATACATGGAAGGGATTTAAACACAGTATTCCTGCTGTTTGTTTGAACATTTCAGCCCAAATATCACATTCAACTTCAGGAAGGAGGAGAGGGCAGGCAGCCGGAGGCGAGACTGGAGGAGAAAATAATATTTTCTGTCTCTGACAAGCCAACTGATTCGCTTCCAATCATGTGAATACTGCGAATTCCAAAGTTGCCGAGCTCCGTCCAGATTCAGACAAATGCCAAGAGTGAAATTGTTTGACGCAGGCCTTTTCCAAGGACATGTGACAGGCAGCCACACTCTGGCTCAGTATCACATATCATTTACATGGATCCTTCTCCTGTTGGAAGTGTTTGGAGCACAGGTCTCGATGCAATCCACCTTCTTGAGTGAGGACACTCTCCAGTCATGGAAAAACGTGTCTCCTCCCGGCGGCTTTACTGTACTTAGATAATCTAAATAAAACGGTGGCTATTTGTGTTTTTCTAATCTGATTAAGCAGGGGAAAACGGTTCCCCTCTTAGATGGAAAAGAACGGCTGTGTTTTTGCCCTTAAACTGTGTCAGTAAAAGTTATTTTTGTTGAATAATTATATCAGTTGTTGACTGCCCCCATCAGCATTCTGCTCTTCCCCCGGTTGTGCTTATCCTCAGGCCTTGCGGCACCAGGAGGAGCTCAGACAGGAAACAAACAAGCGAAACAGCACACCGCAAAAATGACAAACCACATTTGGACTGGTAAAGTCTCCTTGCTTGCCCCCGTTAGCAGAGATGACTTTAATGAGGAAAAACACGGTCTGGGCATCGTCGGACGAGGTGGACGGGCCGCTCTCCAGTCAGTGCCATGACGACTGAATCTTCAAGGAGGATGCAAAGGTCTCAGCAACAACTG
>JBBMJM010004381.1:0-19668 GCA_037832705.1 Centriscus cristatus
TATAATCTATAAGTCATATATTCCACTACGTCTGTGGGGCTTTGGGTCGGTCCCGTCAGAATCAGACCTGGAGGTTCAAGCCCCTGAAATGAGTTTCCTGTTCTGGGCGCTGTGACCTCACTCTGATGGGTTCTTTTCAGAAGATGCTCCATCGTGTGTGATGTAACTCCAGGCTTTGCCCCGTCACAGCGGTGTTTCCTATCTCATGTTCAACGATGAACGAACACAAAGCACCAGCACCAGCAACAGGACTGCACCTGTCCAGTAATACAACGTCCAAGACCACCTGAACGTCTTTAGACTTAACCCACTCTCGCTCCCTTGGTCTCCTGAGGGTGATGTAAGCAGTGTTTATGAGCAAACCAAAGCCCCCCAGCTGTCTTACACTATGTATAGACCACTTTCTTGACTACAGTGACATGATGCATGTTTTTAAAGAACATGACTACATGCTAGCAACAATTCAAGCACTCTAAAGCTTGTCAGTCACCATATATATGCCCCCGGTGCCTCTTCTCATCCTTGGTCATCACAGTCACATGCTTTGTTGCAGTTCCTGATGTCTCCTACCAATATGAGACGGCGGCTTGTTCCCGTAAGCTGCCGTGTGAAAACCTCATGACGATATGAGTCACTGTGTGAGTGGAGGAGGGTTTCTGAAGGACTCCCTTGTGTTTTTGCACTTACAGTCTTCCGCTGATATTTGTTCTTAAATTGGACTGGACGCCAGCGCAGCAGTGCCGTGTGTCCCATTCGGAGTCCTCATCAGCAGCCGAGCAGCAGAGTTCTGGATTAGCCGGCATCTTCTGGTTTCGATGGGGAGACCAGTAAAAAGAGCAGACAACAATAATCCAGTTGTCTTGAACTAGAGGCAATGCTGCTGTCATCACGGTAATCCCATTGGCTGTGTTGCCAGAACCCGGCAAATCATTACCGTAATGACAGCAACTTGGACGTGAAGTGCAACATCTCAACTGTCAGGAACTGAGCGACATTTTCTGATGCAAATAGATCAGGGTCAACAGGGTCAAGAGCTGCTGAAAAGGTCCCTGCTGGTTGAGACAGAAGAGTGGCATATTTCATCGCAGTTTGTTGTGTACGGGACTGTGTATGGGACTGCATAGCTCCAGACCGTCAGGGTGTCCATGTGGACCCGTCTGCCATCAAAAGTGCCTACAAATAAAGACAATACAGAGATTGACCAGCGAGGAATGGACGAAAGTGCATGGTGAGAAACGTGACACCTGGATTGCACAACTGGAAGAAGGTAAGATCGTGGAGGAAGTGGGATTCTTCTGGCAATGGGTCATAAAACAAACAGTATTCCCCAATGGCAATGGCACCTTTCAGCAGGATGATGCGCATGCACATGCAAAAAAGGTTCAGGAACGGTTTGAAGAACACTAGAAGTACATGGCCCCTGCATCACCCAGGTCGCAATCCAATCGATCTTATGTGCCTTTTGTGTGAAAGACCAGTCCGATCCATGGAGGTCATCCCTCACTACTTCAAGTCGTCCAAACTTCTGGCTCCATGGAACAGCTGCAGCAACAATGAGCTGCAAACTGCTGCTGAGTAGCCACATGGAGTGTTACATCTACGGCTGTGTAACATCTACGGCTACAAACATGCTAACTTATGGACTGAGAGCAAGGAGGATGCACTGATAAAACTATCTGATAAATCCATATGGGCTACAACCGTGTCTTTACAACATTAACTTGAAATGCTTTGTTTATGGTTTGGGTTTGTTTTTCTGTTCCACGTTATGGCACATCAGAAATCACCTGTAGCTTCAGAAACCACGATCATGTGAGGTCGCAATGAGTGGTCACAGCTCGGTGCCTCAGTGTGAACTAAACGCTAGGTGTTGTTGTGCCTGGAATCTTTGGTCTGGACTGGACTTCAGACATTAAGGATAATCTCTTCATGACATGGTGACAGATACCTGAGCCCAACTTTCAAGGTCTACTGGAGTCATTTTCAGTGTACTGAATCACAATCAGATCTTTGTTGTCATTGTGCAAGGCACAGGTCTCGACTTAGACAAGCAGTATAAAAGCACACTGAAATACTATAAGGAAAGAACAAAATAACATGATAAATACAATAAAATATATTGCACATGTTACATGGTGTAGGGCAAAGTGGTACAGTGCAAATTGGACCTAATGATATATATGTACAATGTATTTCACATATTTCTGTGTGAGTGAGTTCTTAAAGTGCAGTGAGTCTGATGGATTTCACAGTTCTGGCAAGAAGCTGTGTTTCAGTCTGTCGGTGCGAGATTGGATGGTTCTGTACCTTGAGGCACAAGCAGTTTGTGTCCTTGGTGGGTGGGGTAGCACGTGTGTTCTTGAAGTGCTTCAGCTTAAACCCAGACACCTCTAATAAATCTTGACATATGGAAATTTCATCGCTTCACGTTGGAGATGAATGCAGGTTTTAGATGTCACCCTGCTCCGTCACACCTGATCACCCGAGTCAACCAGACCTGACAACAAGCTGCTGATTTGAATCAGCTGATATCTCAAAGCTGCAGGCTGAGCGGCCACCGAGGACCAGGTTGGGCACAGTTGGGCATTGGTGTTCCTTGCTGAGAGTGATTCCAACAGTTTACACCACTCAGGTTTTATGTTGTCGCTGTCTGATACATATAAGGCGTCACTCTGTACTAGTGCACTAGAACTAGAGATCTGTGAATCAAACGAATCAATTCAGTTCATTCGCCCAAAAGATCTGTTCTTTTGCACAAATCATGTGCAACCGACACACTACTGGTTCGGTGAGAAAAGGAACCGCACAACATGGTTGTGGGCAAGTGGTTGTGATGTGAGGGCTGACTGGTGAATATAGAATGCAAATTTTGATTCCTTTTTTTTTTTTTTTTGAATGATTGTAAATTGATTGAAAGTTCCCTTATCACGCTGGAGATTTTTTTGTGCTGATCATCCTGACATGTGCACGGATGAAGTTCAGCCTTGTTAATAAGGTCATTTTAGGTGGCAGTGGTCTCATGTTCCTCTTTCCTCAGTGTTCTAAATGTGAACACACAGAATGCAGATTAGTCAGAGACTGACGCCTCAGCTGCCTTCCACCACCCTCGCTGAGGGAATTTCAACCCCCATTTCGATGCTTCAGGTTCTACCCTGCATCCTTCTTACCTGCAGTATCTTCCTCCCTCCTTTTCCTCTTGTTATTTCTTCCTTCTCTTATCCCTTTGTCTGTTTGCTTTTATCCTTTAGTTTGAAATTTATTGCAGACCTTCCTGTAAAGTGGTTACCGAATTTCCATGGCAACACTCGATGGGTTAGAGTAACTGAAATAGACCAGAAACAAAGATAAATAGAAAAATAGAAAAATCGAATGGATGTAGAGAAATAGTCAGATCATCTGCATGTTCCTATGAGCAGGAGGTAGAGAAACAGGAAGGCTTCTCTCTACACTCCTAAAAGTTCTAGCACCCCCCGAGGAGGCACAAGGTCAGTTGTACTTTCAGATGACACATTTAACTAGTCCCTTATACCGTAGATGGACTATTAGTTGTCTCTTTCCTGTCTTGTGTTATTAATATCTTTTTCTTTTCATCCGTTGTTTGTATCAGATAAGATAGTTCAAGTTATTTCGATAAGATGACTTGGTAGTACCTGTGTAGCATCACTAATGTTCCCTGGGTTTCTGTCTGTCCTTTTGCTTTAGCTCTTAATCGTCAGGTTTACTGACAATTGAACTGATCGATTGAAGTGTATTGGCGGTGAAGAACAGAAATGAAACGATTCATCAGTGAAAGACTCAGACCATCTTTCGGTGGGGATGCTACAGAACAAACTATTTCATGCTCGCCCTCCCTCTCTGTGATTGCAGCCTTTCCCTTCTTGTGGCAGCTGGCGGCAAAGAGCGTTTCATCCGTTGGGCTTCTATCCACTTGGTCCTCGTCCTGTCAGCTGCTGTCCAATACATTTATCGTGGGGCTGAAGGAAGGCCTCGGTTCTATGTAGTTGTTATTTTGTGAGTCTGATTCAGACTTTGTGTGTTCAGTGTAGATACCTGCTTCTCAGGGTTTCGCAAGCGCTAGAAAACAGAGTTGGACAAAGATAGAAGGTTGTGGGCTAAAACAAGAGCGCAATGAAGCGTCAGAACCAGTGTGGTTCTGGTGTCCTCCACACCCACTGCCCCGTCGATGGACGTGGAAGTGCTGAAAACATCTGCAGCTGGAGGTGCGATGTGTGAATGGAGGTCGGTGAATGGCTGAGAGGGCGGATGAATGAAAGAAAGGAGCAGAGGCAGGGTGGAGTTGAACCCACATTGATGCATTTTCTCCTGTCTCCTCCCAGCATGTAGATCGGCTGTTGTTTTTCCCATGGAGCCCCTCACCATGCAGCAGCCAGCCAGCCAGTGGGGGCTCCCCCCGCCCTCCTACTTTTTGCTGGTGGTAGGAGTGGTGTTGTTTGTGAATGAGCCTGGAAACCACAGATTATGAATGAAATATAAGAGAGGGAGGTGGCAGATGGAGGTGCACGCTGAATGAAAAAAGGCAAAGATGGGAAGAAAATTGGAGAGAGAAAGCTGAATGAAAACCTCAGTGGATTGGGGGGGGGGTATGAAGAGGATGTCAAATTCAGCTGAGGAGATACTTCAGTCGCTGTGTCCTTTCAGAGCCGTCATCCAATGTGTGTGATCACGTCCATCCTGACAGGTTGATGCTGGGAAGGACTGTTGTCCACGAGCCAGGGGGAATCTCCATTACCTAACACACACACACACACACACACACACACACACACACACACACACAGCTCCCTCGGAAAGCTGTCTGCTGCTACGTGCCTTGAATATTAACAGGGTTACCGAGGCAACCGGGCCAAGATGATCGATGAGCCTGGCCCTGATAAACAGTGTGTGTGTGTGTCTGTGTGTCACTGGGTTTGTGGTGGCGCAGTGGGATGTTTCATTTTCTCTCTAACAATTAAACGATACCTCACTACAACATGTGATTATCTGTGTGTGCGCTCGCTGCGGTGGAGGTGTGTTTGGTGGTTTTGCGAGGGTGAGTAGGGGTTTCTGTGCCTTTTCTTCCCTTGAATGACACTGAACGCCCCTGGTAAGAAGGGTTCTGCAGGTAGACTGCAGGGGACCACACACACACACACGATCCTGACTCATCCACTTACAGTAATAGGGGCGGGAGGCCGCGTGGGTGTTATTCACTTCCACGCAGTGCAAATTATATGTTTAGCTCATGATCTGATTAAATGTCTGCTGCGTACCACAGTGCCTTTGTTATGAGGGTGAGGTGGCATGTGAGAGAACTTAAAACGGACTGAGTGATGTCAACCACCAGCAGACAGTGTCTCAGTCATCAACGTGTGAGCACGTTCTTGGGGCTGAGGGTTGCATAGGGATTGTGAACTTTGATGTCGGCAGGAACGGCTAAAAACACTGCGGGATCTGGATGAACCCTAACCATCCAAAGTATCTGATTCTGGATAATGTCTGGATAATGAAACAAAACCAAAAACCTCTTGCATCTCCTTTTTTTTGCATCTCTTTATTAATAGCTTATAAAATGATGTGTTTCCCTGCAGGACGGGCGAAGACATAAAATCAATGCATCTCTGTGACTGTGCAGGCATGTGTGAGTGGACAGTGGTTAGAAATTCAGCAGGAGCGGGATGAAGAAAACTGGTATAATCCCGTCAGCGGGGAAGTCAGAAGGAAGTCAGATAACAGGTTTGTTTGTATGATCAAGCCCCAGGTTCTCGTCCCAGGAAGCACATTCAGTGAGTTTGTTCATCCTGAAATGAAGATGTTCATGGTCATCAAGCTATTTAAATGAAATGAAAGCTGTCTAAAGATGATTTCTTTTTTTTACAAGACTTTTCTATTTTCTGCAAGAATTGAAAACTGGAGATTTTTCCTCCTTTAAGGCTCCAGCAGTCAAACAACCTGTCAAAGTGTATAAGTCATTATTGACTAAGAGGACAGCAGAAATGTTTGAGTGTGAAGTAAAGTAAAGTTTGTTGCTGTGTGATTTGATGAATTCAGGCACAGGTGGAGGCAAATTCCAAAATAAAACAGCAACAAGTGGAAAACCAGCGACGACAGAAAGCAAACTGAGCTGATGTGGGTTCTTATGTATGGAAATGGAAAGTTAGACAGTTAGTGAACAACAGTTATAGACGTCTGTAGCTGTTAACCCTTAAACCTATAAAATACAGTAGATAATGCATCTCTTGACCTTTGCCCTTCACATCGAGTCACCAAACAAATCAAAGAGGGAACGACGGGAACAAAGAGGGTTCAACTCTTCACCGTGCTCACGTTGAAACTCGATCATGTGACACACAAATGTTCACTTCACATTTGTCACAGTGGGTTTGTACGATGGAACTCAAACACTGTGCTGCAGAGGTTTATCCAAAGTAAGGGGTCTTTGCACTGAGTGTATGAATGTAATCACTAATGATGATTTACCAAAGGGCGACATGGTGGTACAGTGGTTAGCGCCGTTACCTCATAGCAAGAAGCTCTCTGGTTCACTTCCTAACCTGGGAACTTTCTGTGTGGGGTTTCCATTCTCTCCTTGTGTCTGCGTGGGTTCTCTCCAGGTACTCTGGCTTCCCCCAAAAGCATGCTGCAGTTAATTGGTCACTATAAATTGGCCATAGGTGTGCGCGTGCGTGAGTGGTTGTCTGTCTTTCATGTGGCCCTGTGATGAGCTGGCGACCTGTCCAGGGGAGGACCCCGCCTTTCGCCCGTTGACCCCCATAACCAGACTAAGTGTCAGAAAATGAATGAACGATTTACAGCAGATAATGACAAAGGTTTGTATTTTCAAGCTTCATGTTATTTCATCTTTCACACGCGCTGACGCTGAGCAGCTGCAGTGTGGCTGTAGGTGTTGTCACATCGACGGCTGTGTGTCATGTACTAGTTAAACTGCTGAATTAAATTACATTTAATCCCATTGATGACAACAGTGTATGTGTGTGTGCAGGTGCACTCAGCCACCTCTTGGTGCGCTGCACGCTCCTGTACCGTATCACTGCCCCTTCTCCCTCCCCCTCCCTCACAGAGAGGCGGAGGTGGAAGGAAGCGAGGCGGTTGAGAGTACATCTGCAGCCAAAGTGTCATCCAGCATCTCTCACAAAGACACGATGTCAGCCTCAGAGAAGGGTCATGCTGGTGCATGCGGGTTTTTATCGAGGGCCCTGTGTCCCTGGCTGTGCCGGTGACACAGAACAGAAAGTAAAGTTTCAGTGATCAGCTATGACCTAATTTCATCATGTGCTAAAAACAAGTATAGTGCTGCAACTACGCATTATTTTACGGATGAAATCCATCGATTAGTCCAGTTATCAGAGAAAAATCATTCCTCTTTATGGGATCATAAGAATGAATAGAGGATTCGATGTTAGGCGTAGGTCCAAGAAAATCCAAGAACATATTTGTGGTGTCACGAATGGTCGTCTTCTATGGATTCACAGTAAATGAATGTTTGGAAATGTAGTGGACGACATTCGGCTGGTTCAGTTAAGTGTTAAAGTTCACTGTGAATCGATGGACGTTTTCTACCCTCGACGTCCTCCATCTTAGTGACCTTTGACCTTTAACACTGTTTAACGCTGTTTAGCAGCAGTCAAACAGTGGCTCGATTCAAAGGATTCGAGGAATCCTGCAGGTAGCTCTGCTCCGGGAGGGAGGGGGAGGGAGGGAGCGAGCAGCGTTTGACTGACGCAGTAGCTGTTTCGTCAGGAGCAGGGAAAGCCCCCTCCACGACGTGATAGCAGTGTGTGTGCGTCATTTATGTCCCAGCGCATTTCACTCACTGCAATGACGCTCTGCCGCTGCAGTCGTGATGTGGTGACACTTCAATCACCTGTGAGCAGATTGTTTTGGTGTGTTCACGTGATGAGGAGAGACAGAAGTGGACTGTGATGATGACCCCTCACTGAGGGGTTGACGGCCTTCTGTTTCCTAAAGACAGATGTCTGCAGCAGAACACGCTGGTCTCCAGCAGCTGTGTGAGTATGAAAAGAGTAGTAGACGTATCACTGCACCACCAGAAAAAGACAACACACACCGAATGACATGAATCCAGTCATGACTGATGAAATCGACAAATCCACAAGGAGAAAAAGAAATCCTTAACACTTCGAGGTCCACAGACATACGGCCCCGGCCTGTTTCCATGAATGTCTTTTTAGTATTTCATCCGAGTATTCCTTAATAATTTGATTTAAACAGAGTGGTCATACCCTGAGACCTCAGCGGGTTGAAGTTACTGCCTCTATAGTCTGACAGATCAGCCCTAACCCTAACCCTAACCCACGTCATCGGGGTTCCAGGCGGTGCAGTGTCAGGCTAAAGTTAGCTGCTTCATTCTCAATGTCTTCTGGCCACTGTCTTATTGGAGAGTTACAGGGAGCGTTCAGGCCGTGGTGTCAGTTTTGGGCTCGTCCTTTTGGTCTGCGCTCCTTAAGTTCAGTGTTGCCATAGTAACCGCCTGGTGTCCATCATTACTGTGACCTCTGGGAACATGCACTATACATGGGGGGCTTTGGAAGTTTGGACAAAGGCACATGGAAATTGCAATACGTTAGTTTTGGCAGTTGTTTGGTTGTATGAGAAAAGTCTTCGAGGGACAAAGGAGGTCATATTTCATACTTTTTCTCATCTCATCCTATGCTTTAGAGGTGTTTGTTCACTGCACTTTGCTACATGAACTAAACAGTGATAATGAATCAATTCATCTAATTTTCCAGAAAATGCAGGTTGATTTTCATCGAGCTGTGATGGCTTCTCATCCGTCTCCATTTGATTCCTTCCAGTCCTACATGCACTGTGACACAAGTTGAAACCAGGCAGAAACATTTACGAATGAGTTGAAATGTGCAGTGTGTTCCTGCTAAAACCATTGTGTAGTTCAGAGTCTACCTTTACTGGACGTATGACATGGCATCACCTGGCCGCTTCACCTCTCCAGCACAATCCTAATCCCTTCATCATCCACTGTTCAAGACCCTCTCCTCAGCTGGGTTGTTAAGTACAATCTCTGGCGTGTGTGTATGCAGAAGGACTTTCAGGAGACTTAGTCCTCAGTGATGCTGCTTATAAAGCTGCAGGCACAGACCTGCGCCCAGATCGCTGCATGTTCACGTCAGCCCACATCTCGGCCTTTGTCCACCTCCCTGTCCGTCTGTCCTCTGCGAATTCTTTCTTATCACTGTTAGTGGACAAATCCTCTATGACTGCTCAATTTTCTGTCTGTACATCGATGGACTCCATCTGTCGCTGCTAATGTAGCATGTGTAACGGATGAGTTGGGCTTGTCTGTGATAATCTTATGTAACACACTTTTTTGCACTCTCCTTACACACACACACACACACACACACACACACTTAAGTATTTCAAAACTAATGTACAATGTGCTTCACAGTGCAAATAAAAAAACAAGAGCTAAAAATAAATGAAAGAAAAATCAATAAATACATATTATATTCGATCATATATATAATACAGTTTAGATTAAATCAAAATTCTAGTTTGAAGACTATATGGCAGAGGGAGTTGGAAAGTGATCCGAATGAGGAAGAATGGAAGAGAATAATAGGAAACTCTGGGAAATCAGGGAGGTCAGAGGGAACTGTACCCAGTAAATGTTCATACATAGATTGTACTTCACCCCTGGAGACTCCACAGAATGGGATTATAATCTGATAACCTCTGTTGGAAGTGTGGAACAAATGAAGGGACTTTCCTACACCTTTCCTGCTATTGGAATGTAGCTTGATACAACCGTTTGGGTAGAAGTAGTAGAACATCTGGGGAAGTCTCTGGAGAAAGAGATCCGCCAAGATTATACTTGACCAAAAACAAAGATGTATGTCAAAGCATGACTTGGCAGTTATAAAGGTCAGGATGGTCACAACAGCCAGAAATATCCTCGGGTTATGGAAAAGTACATCCCCACCAGACTATAAAAAATGGATTGAAAATATGATAGAAATAGTATCATATGAACAAATGCTAGTGAGAGTTAACCATGGGGGGGATGAGAGGGGTCATGGGACCATTTCTTCACTACGGTCCTGTCAGCACAACAGGACATGAATCGAAGAGGAGGTACAGTTACAGTACATTCACTGTGACCCCTTCCGACCAAAGGGGAAAGATAACAATCAATAAATAAGCCTTCTTTCATAGTGACGTTGACAAGGAAAAGGAATCTGTTAATCACATCTCCACTGGCAGGTTGTTCCAGAGAGTCAGGGCTCAGACTGCAAGAAAGCCCAGTCCCTGTGAAGACCTCAGGTTACAACCAGCATCATCGGGGGCGAGGAGATCTGAGATATATTTAGGGGCATGTCTGGAATCTACCTTAAAAGTATCACTAGAAATCAATTCTAAAATGAACTGGGAGCCAACGCAGAGACACGAAGTAGGGCTGATGTGCTCTCTCCTTTCAGTTACTGTCAGGAGTAGTGGCTGCGTCGCTCTGCAGAGATGAACGTGAATGGATAGGGTTAGGGTCACAGGGGTAGATGAAGGAGTTTGGGTCTGAGAACGTGGATAAAACCGCTGCACTGACAATATACGTTTGTGGAGGTTAGGACAGTTGTCAAAACTCCTTCTGAGGTTTTTCTATTTTCATAGGTCCATATGTGGTGTGTGCTGATTCAGGGCCCAGGACACAGTTCAGACTTAGAGATTTTGTCAACAGCTCATTCACAACTTGTATCTTTGAAGATGGAATGGAAATGGATCCTTTGTTGATCTCTGAAAGGAACATGTTTAGTTTTGATGCCAAAGTGCTTCACCAGCAGTCGCCATCCTTGTTGTGTACTTACCCGCTGCGGTCATCCTGTTACGCCCGGCCCACAGACTGTACATGACTCTCATCCTGCCCACATCAGATAGACCCCTATGATGGGTCCAAACTGATTACGTTCATCGTTAATGAGCCGACGGTGCCCAGACAGTCCACATCCACATTCGCTGGATTTCCAGAACGTACTTACATGATGATGTGACATAAAGCCTGTGAATGACTCAAGAGCAGACAACTGCCATTAGTAGGACACAGGAGATTTGAAGCACAGCTCTTGCAGTAAGGGATAGACAACATAAAAAACTCAGTGACTGGAGCTAAACGTATCGACATTTCCCATGTGAAGGGGAACATAATAATCGAAAGGGAAGTGGACTGGTGCCCAGAGTGTAGTGCTTGTCACTGAGCGTGCATCCCCTTCTGTTTTCCTGCTGAGTCACAGAACTGCGCAGCCATTTAAACTGTGGTGATGTACATTACATTTGTGCAGCTTGTTTTTGCAGATTAGTCAGAGAAAAAGTTTTCTGAGGAAGCTGCTGTGATGCTCAGATGAACTCGAACTATCAAAGCATAACACACCACTGACTGTGCCTGTCTGGCCTATATGAGCTCGCACAGGGAATCCGACAGCAGATGGCTTTGTGTGCAGCCCCTGTCGTCCGTAAAACACTCACAACTGAATGCAAGAAAAAGAAGAAGACAGAGTTCTTGTTTGTCAACCGAGGCGTAGCGCAGCAGGCCCATGAGGCTTTAATCTTTCGTTTAATGCAACTCCCTCCATCAAGACTGTTCCTCCCACCGCGCTGTTAAATCATGTTGGAGTTGGTGAGAATATTAAGAGACAAACCCAAACCACCCTTGCCTGTTGCCATGGCGACCAACTCCCCAAAACAATATTTAATTAAATGAATGTTATTGTTGTGTGCTGACTGATGGGAGAACCAGGGAGGAGCGGCGCTGGGACGTGTGCATTGATTCCGCTGGGAGATGGACTTTATAAAGCACATATCAGGAATCCCTAATCCCCAGCCCCTTTAGTTACTGTGGCTCAGCTTTTCTGTTCTGCAGCAACTAATGCAGTTTGCTCTGATAACAGAAGCAGATTTACCTTCACGTCAGATACAGATACAGACAAAGGCAGGTGTAGATCCACCGTACCTGTCCTGGATGCAGCATCAAACGCAGTATTTTGTGAGGTTTTCATGCAGGATGCTAGAATTCACAAAGGTCTATGTGATGTAGGTGGGCTCAGAGCTATGTACAGAGCCTGTAGGCGGGGGCTAACAGGATTACAGTGGTTCCATGCACAACAAAGATGGCTGCTGCTGGTGGTTTGACTCGTTTCATCAATCAATTCCATCTAACTCTTCCACTCTTCTCCAAAACACAATTGTTTTGACTAGTTTCTCTGATGACACAACCTTCTTCTTCTGATCGGTCATAGCTCTGTCCAATAGCAGTAGTATGCTGATCCGCACTCGTTGGTGCCGCCTCTGGAGTTGAAGTGTGGGTCTGGATTAGGGATGGACCGATTTGAACCAGTGGTCCGATACAGACTTTTGCGATAGCTTCAATGTTCATCACATACAGCTGCTGGGAAACTGACCAAGGTATCGGCCTTAGCGTGTCTGCATTGGTAAAACCCACGTAGCTCATCCCTCCACCCGTGTTTTGGAGGCACCTTCAACGCAGCATCACCACCGCGGTGTGGGACAGCCACATGAATTGTATCGAATCAAATCACGTTGTATCGTATCCGCAGGGGGCCTCACTGTATGGTTAATGTGTCATATCGCTTCACATCCCAAGTCTGGATTGCCAGCCGAGTTTGCCCCTTTAGAAGAGACAGACCTTCTGTTTTTGATGCCTAACCGTTTACTAAACGGACTAATGGTGTCCGCCGCAAAGCTCCAGCATCTTTGTCTTTAACGCTTGATCAGTCATTGGCTGACAACTTTTCACTCCGTTGACCATGGGTGTAATGTTTGGCTCAGCCAAGACTAGGTGTGACAGAACACGATGGCGGTGCAAGAAATCAACGATCCACATGCTGTTTAAAGCGTCTTTGAAACAAGAGGACCACCTCTCCTGCTTGTGCCACCTAGTTGCTGTGGAGGAGACAGTGAGTCTCTGTAGCACAAAGAAGGTGCGTCTTTCTCTGGAGAAACAAAAGGACATACCTCAGGAGTGTGTGTTCTGTCTTTGACATTTTCAGTCCTTCAGTCATTGCTCGTTACCAAAGGTGACAGGAACTTAGCATTCGTTTGTTCCTTGCAACAGGTGATATGTTGCCCCCTACTGTTTTGGGGGAGTAAACACTACACAGACGGTATCTCGCAGAAATCGGCTCTTAATGTCTGTTTAGCTTTTTTCTCAAGAGGATGGAAGAAGATTGGGAGATAACAGATCAGCTGCAGATTTTCACAAATCCCAGCATTGGGATGCTTTCCAGACCTCGTGTTCCCATGCAAATTAAATCCAACGTGCGCACACACACACACACACACACACACACACTATGTCTATGGCGCTGTCTTTCCTCTTCCTCCACTCTTGATGTAGTCGTTGTTTGTCTCGGTCCTGTTGGACTGGCGCCGTTCCTGTTCACCGGCTGCTCATGAGGCTGCGTGACAGCTGATGAGCACTCGGCAGATGATTATTTGATGACAAGAGACGATGAGTCTTTTTATAACGGGTCTGTTTGAGTCTTTGTGTACCTCTTTAACTCTCCATTTTCTCCTCAATCATATTTTCTGCCTGATTTCTTCCTAATTTCCTCTCTCGCATTTCAGTTTATCCTTGTTCTGCCATTTTCTCATTTGCGATATCTGCTGCCTCCTTTGTTCTTCTCACGCCTGGTGCCTGCTGCGCTCACACCTAACGTCTCTTGCTCCGCCTCCCGCGCTCGCCGCTCTGTTTGGCTGTGCTCATCTGCATGTCTCTGTCTTCTGATACCTTTGGCACAGAGTATTTCTGCGCTTCATGGCTGGCACCTTTGTCAAGCTCAAGTTACATAATGTGCGTTGAAAGAAGCATGAAGGGGAGGTGGGAGGAGGAAAAGAAGATGCCCCGCTGCTCTACTGAGAGGCTTTCGTCTGTCTGAGCATGTCACATGACCCAATCCAGCTCTTTCTGGCAAAGAATCAAGTCAAACTGTATGTGCTGCTCTACATATTGATATGTCTCGATCTGTCCCCCCTCCCCCACTCCCTCCTGTCTGTCTTTACTGCCGCTCATGCTCATTTTCATCTTCAGGAGCAGACATCTGGACTGGCCAACCACCACCACCACCTCCTCCTCCTCCTCCTCCTCCCCCCTCATCATCTCATCTCTCCCGTGATTACACTTTGCCTCGCTGACCTGCGATGATGTAACTACTTTTTGGCAGCAAACTTTGCCTTCACTGAGCATTATATTCTTCATCGTTCTGAGAACTGCCCCCTCTCAGTCTCTGCCCACCACAATCATGTTTTAATCCTTTTCTAATGCATTTCTCTGCTGCAGCTGGATGAAATTGATTTGGGAGAGGGGTTTAGGAATATTCCCAAATGATTTTGTGGTGTGGGTATATAACTACAAGACTGACACCAGCGGTGAGAAGCCTAGTCATTGGCCTGCAGCAGCTGTCCACGTGGGCAAAGATTGATCGTAGAGATGGAAACATGCATGGAACATGAGCTGTCTCCTGTTTCTACAGGAACAAACCAAACCATGTTGGTCCAGTTTGTTCCGAAGCTGTGGTGCACACGTTACAGACATATACCAGTAATGGGGCGTCATCTAAGATACGAAGGCTGATTTTCAATGAGCAGGAGATGAAGAATGAAGAACTGGATCACTACTGCTGCTAAAACTTACAGGAGATCATTGACGGGAGCTCTGTTACATGTTACATCTGGCACACGTTAGTTTCAGCTCAGCTGCCTGACAGAGGAGGAACCAGAAGGAGATATAGACATTTAAAAAAAACTAAACGTTGTGGTGGAACCGTGTCGTGGAAAAGATAACGGTGTCAAACTTTATGTCCAAATATATTAATTAAAAAGGGCAGTCTTTCATTCTTGCTCTTAGATTTTTAAGAATGTGTCATTATTATCTGTTTGATATACTGTAGAGGTTATGGCAATTTTAGAGTAAAATCAATACTGGATGGCACTCCATTTGAATTTGTTTTACCGAGTACTTAAGACGTCCAGCAAACATCCTTTACCGTACTCATACATTATAACAACAAAACAAGACAATGTTTTTACATTCTGAATGAAACACAAAGGTGAAATGATAATGAAACAAGAAATGGTAATAATCTCTGTTCATGTTCATCAAATCAACACAGGTTGAACAATGACTCAGATAAAAATCTCCTGATTCTTCATCTGCCAAGGGTGTGCATGGTGATCATGTGTAGTTAAGAGTCGGCGTTGAGGAACAATGTGGGATCGACAGAAATCAGAGTGGTGTCTTGATAAAAACGTTATAATCTGATGAAGCCCCAGTTATACGTGATCCAAGGCTGAAGCGATGTCATTTATGAGTTCTGAGCTTCATTTAGTCCTAAACTCACTAAACTGTGTTCAACCCTCTGAGGTCTTCATACACGCCAGTCTGTTTCCATTAATATCTTAATGGAAGAGGAAAGTGGTTCAGACATCGGCGCATTCAGGAGACTTTCAGAAGTCTCTAAGAAATTCCTAGCGGTTCTCCTTGGTTCACAACCAGAGATATAGGACCAAAAGGGAAGGGTGAACCATCTGGAATTCAACTAAGCAATAAGCATTGTAGAATCCCTGTCAGAGAGACATCCTGGAGAAAATATGAAGGAAGATATTGTTAAATGCTGGTGAGAAGAAGAGGAGATTGTCATATGTCTCATGAAGCTTGATAGTAAAACAATTCAGCGGAATTTGAACCTAGAATGACAATGATAGGTTCAGTGTATGTTGTCGTTCATGAGTTAAGGATTTTAGAGAGTTGAGGATTTTCCAAAATCTGATTATAGATTTGTGGTTTTGGACTAAATTCTCTCTTTGTTCATGACCCAAGAAGAAACTTCATTTGAGCTCATTACATTTGAGCTGCGTTTGTTCTGCATGTTGATATGAGACACTTTGGTATTGTAAGACCTCTTACATCCTTTGAATCACAGCTTGCAGTCCTGGAAATGAAATCCTGTGTCGTTGGAGGGCGGTCTCTCTTGTATAACGTTGACCACTGTGCTTTCACCGTGCTGTCACAGCAGCGTGACGTCGGGCTTGGTTTGAATCGGTGACTGATGGGAAGCTGCTGCCGTTGTCTTTAAGGTCCAACACTGGTTTTAATCTGCATCCGATGTCAGTTTCTGCATATTGGATATATGTTGAATGCAGAGCTGGAACCCACACTTATATAATGGATAATCTGTCCCACGTGTTCACTCTCCTTTAAAGGTTAATGTCAGCCTCACAGAGGTCAAATGACTGAACGCTTGGGTGAGCACTGGAACGTCTGCAAGCAGCTGAGGAAATCGGTTCATACAACAGGTAGGCAAGTTTCCATAGGGACGCCAGCACCCAAATCAGACAGCAATCATACACATCATACGCACGTTTGCTTTGTTAGTAAGTAAGTTTGCCTCTGGATCAAGGTGGAACCTGCTGTACGTCTACGTTCAGACCATGGATTCAGAGCCCATTGCCTGAGTGCACTTCTGTACAGGGTCTGTATGGGCAGCATGACTCATTCGTACTTTGACTGCTTCATGTTGTTTATTCCAAGGAACATTTACCTTTGATTCATTTTTTGAGGGTTAAATAAACGACTTTGGAAAAAAATGCAACCAGAAATGAGCTTCATCTTTGGATAGTGAAGGAAGGATCTCATTGTCCAATGCAAACTGAACCAAAATTCCATAAATGAATTATGGGTAGATTAACACTGTCCGTTCACAGCTCTGGAAGATGAATCTCTGACAAACGCGGGTGCAGGAAGTAGGTGCCTTCTGACCATCCATCCATCCATCCATCCATCCATCCATCCATCCATCCATCCATCCATCCATCCATCGGGGTTGTTTGCAACTACCTGTGTTTTCGGGTAATGTGCCAAGCTACTAAAAGTTGCTAGCTAGTTAACCTTATCAAAGCCAGCTACCAACGGTAACTAACTAAAATACCTAGCTAGCTAAGAATCAGTTAGCCAGCACTAACAGAGAACCCATAGAACCTGGAAGGATGGATTGTTGGCAAGCTACCCACGTTTTCAGGTTATGTGCAAATAACCTGGGTAATTTGCACATTAGCCGTTTTTTCACTTTACCTGTAACATACACAAGGGTTGCCACCCCTCCCATAAAATACGGAATCGGAAAAATGTCACCAGGGTTCTTTACACTGGAAACAGTTTAAAAGTTACATTCTCATTTGATTTAGTTTCTGTCTGTGTTGTTCGTATTTGTTGAAGTTCACTGTTGCACACTCCACGCAAACAGATCTCCTTTAGGTGCTAGTGGTCCATCATTCAGTATGTCATTAACTAGGTTAATTGGTTGTGCAATGACTATGGCACTTTGTTCTATAATTTCCTCACTGTGACTTAAAAAGGGATGCATGTAATTACAGCTTTATGTACACTAATTAACAACACTTTATATGCAACAATATTGCCCAATAAAGAGTGGGTCACCCCACAGGAGTCGGGCCGTGGTGGTCCTGGCCTCGAGGAACTGCGGTGGGCGTCCCTTACTTACATATCTGAATACACTCACTGTATTATGTGTTATACGTTTGTCCGTGCTTCATCATCCATGCATCCAGTATTTATGCACGGCGCTTTCTCCAGAAAACGAACCTCTAAGTGGTAACACGCTCATGAAGCCAGCTGTTTATATTTTTGTACATTCGCTTGTTTACTATCACTGCATCTTAGATAGACCACCCACGTCCCAGCCTGCCTCGGTGTGGACCGATGAGTGATTGAAGGTGGGAGTCTGTGTGATGAGACTCAGGACCTGTGCTCTCTCTCTCTCTCTCTCTCTCTCTCTCTCTCTCTCTCTCTCTCTCTCATCATGTATTCCGTTGGACTCAACACTGCAGCAGATTCCTAATGGAGAAGCAGGAGCGAGTGAGACGACTCAGTACGTCACGCCAGCCTCTCCCCTCTATCTTTGCACTCGCCAATTACTCCTTTTCACACTCGTCTTTCCCAAACTAATTCACACCTCTGTCAGTTCCCGGAACAAGCAAAGACTCGTAGACTCGTAGACTCGTAGTTTCAGGAGCGCTCCTCTCGTCACACAACAGGTACAGAACAGTTTATTTCTACTACGTCTACTAACGTCTAACAACAGCTTCCTGCTGCTACGACCATAAAAGGACGTGTTGCTGTTTGAGTGACATCACTCACTCGGTCTCTCTGGGGTTGGAGGAGGCTCGAGTGACAAGTTCGACATTTTATTTTTCTGAAAGGTGGAAATACGAAATACGATGATTTTCTTGTGGCCAAAGAACACCGGGTTCCTGCCAAAGAGGAAGTGCACAGTGAGAATAGACGTGTATCTCCTGCTCCACAGTCCTGCGCGGTCCATTTCTCATTACCCACTTACCAGGCCAGCAGACCTTCCTGTCCACTGCCTGTAATCCTATTTGTGGTGTTCCAACCACTGAAGGATATTAAGACAAAAGGGTTGAAGTGTTCAACAAGCAGCTATGTATGAAACATTGTAACATCAGTCTGTTGTGGCAGCTTTCACCCCATGGACTTTCTGTGTTGTTACGCATTACATCACATTAGCGGATCTTTAGCAGAACTTTCCTTTTGATGACAGCAGAGCATCTCCTGCACATTTTTCTATTACATGTTGTTTTGTTTGAGGTTCTCCAGCTTCTTCCGTCCTCCTGAGGTTAATGGGACAGTGTAAATCCCCGTAGGTGTGAGTGTGACTGGTTGTCTGCCCGTCAGCTGATGACTGGTCCAGGTTGACCCCTGACATTCACCCACTGACACGTTACAGCTTGAGACCTGTAACCAGAGCAGACAAACACACTGAAGAAACCAGAGAGATTTGTAACCAAAGGTGCTCAGACCCCAGCACACGGGGAGCAGAGCGGACTGAGAGACGACATGTTGATGTTGATGCTGAAAGTCTGATGAACTCTATGATATGGTTGGGCACCTCTGCATCCCAGGGGTCAGCGCTACACAGAGGAGGTCGCTCTGAGAGAACTCGCTACCGGCCGCTCCGATGCTCCGGTGTCACATCTGGTGTCACATCTGGTGCGGGTTGATGTGGTAATCGCACGCCGAGCAGTGTTGGGTGTGACACCAGTGCACGGAGCTGAGTCATGTCTGAAGGTTCTCCGTCATCCAGGTCTTATCGCAGACCCCTGTCTATACATTTTTCCTATTTAGGAGCATTTAGTGTCGATCCAGATCTTATATTCAAAAGTGGAAGAACTCAATTGATGTTTGACCGCTTTGTTTTATGATGTTACAAGTACTAGGTTCTGTCTGTGCTGGTTTGGTTTTCTTTTGGTGTCTGGACCATTTGAGGTAATGCAGGATTTGTTGCAGTGACCCTGATTCCGACATTGGGCTCGGACACAATGACGCTGCAGAGAGACAAACTATTTCCTCCTGCCGGGATCAATATGCTGAGTCAGCCCGAAAGCTCCCACAGGTCCTCATCTGTAAAACCTGATCCATACTGCAAAACCCCCCAAGGTCAGACGGCCGAGATGTTCAGGCACCTTGAGCTGACAGACCTGACAGGAAGGAAATCAACTGTGTGTGTGTGTGTGTGTGTGTGTGTGTGTGTGTGTGTGTGTGTGTGTGTGTGTGTGTGTGTGTGTGTGTGT
>JBBMJM010004595.1:9036-19655 GCA_037832705.1 Centriscus cristatus
GAGTTTTAAAATGAAGAGTAATTATTTGTTTGAATCTTGGCTCTAATTCTGCATGTGTGCTGATGCCAGCTCAGGGGGACTTACCATCTTGGGAAAGTAGGCATGCTCACGCACACACACACACACGCAAATTATGTGGCCAAAAAGCTTCAACAAACTGCCTGTGAAGACAATCCTCCCCCCTCAGTGGTGCAATTATACAGACATAAGCAAACAGCAACAAAGCCATTTACATGCATACATACATATATATTATTTCTATTATGAACGTATTTTAATTTATGGGTTCATAGCTTAAGGACAGCATGCTCACACTTACTGTATTGTGTCTTTGTTTCTACAGCGCTTTTGTCAGAATGAAAACAACTAGAACTCATTCTATTCAGTGGCAAGCAAAGAATGGGTTATACAGATGTTACCGTACCAACAACAGACAGAGAATCTAAATGAAATACTGATGCATCTGAACAGACCTGTTCACTATTCTAGGAGAGTATGGCTGCACTGCAATATGGAAGAAAGTGAGACAGGAGAAAGAAAAACAGCACAGGAGGACATTGTATGTGGAGCCCAGTCACCACAATGAAGCCTTCACTAAACACACTTCTGATGTGATGTACAATACAAACAGTTGCAGCGTGTTTATTTAGGTTTTACTGACGCGTGTGTATTTATGTCATGCTTTTGCTGCACTGCTGCACTACCGAAACATCAAATACAAGTCCATGGGACTGGTTCTTTACTACGGGCTTGAACAAACAACAGGGCATGAGTTGAGGAGATGGTACACAAAAAAACAACAAGAAAATAAAACTCAGTTGCTCATCATTAACCGTTAAAAAAAAAAAAAAGATTCTCCACACCGGTCTGGTACCACTAAAGTAGCCCAAAGGCTATCCAGCTATTTTCCATGTTTTGTTTTTTGATAACCAAAATCACTCAATTCTTTATGTCAATAACTATGGTATTTTTCTGCCAAAAATGCTTCATGACATTCCATGTTTTCTTTCCTGTTGGTCACATTATACCGACAGGATATTACTATAATTTTGCGAGTATCACCGCTGTATCCCTAGGTAAGGAGCTGTTTGCCACTGCCATTGTTTAAGACTGAAGAGTGAGGCAGTGTTTGATGGAAAAGACGAAATAAGCATGTGAAAGACATGTCAAAATAAAGGCGAATCAACTTACAGAGTTTCCACTGAATTCCATAACCAACGGATGCAGTGTAGGTCGATGGATTGTTACAATCCCAGCAAGTACCAACAAAGCCCCCACTATGTTCCGGGTTCACAGCTTGATTCTTTCAATCATTCATCTCCTTCCACTTATTCCTGTAACAGGTTGCGGTTGTGCTGGAGCCGATCCCAGCTGTCAACGGGCGGATGGCAGGGTACATCCGGGACGAGTCCCAAGCTCATCACAGGGCCACATGAAGGACGGGAGACACAGACAGACACCTACAGGCAATTTAGAGCGACCGATTCAACTCAGCATGCTTTTGGAGGTGAGGTGGGACCTGGAGAGAACCCACGCAGACATTGGGAGAGCATGAAAACTCCACATAGAAAGAGCCCCGGCTTTGTAGAAGACAAAGTTAACCAACGCGTAGACAGTTAAAACTTTGGCGAGAACTGCTCAAGCGGTAACGTTACAGACGACGGATTCTGAAGGAGTGAATATGAAAGTATTTTGCATTCTACCGTCAGCGAGAACATTACTCTTCCCACATGACAGGCACACTTGACATAATTCGGGCTGAGAATGATCTCACCGACCGAAACATTGCTCCCATCTCTCGTTGCATGATAGCACCCACGCACCCATCAACCCATCTCCATAAAGACATTACATGGGTCATTAGCCATTAAGAGCACAATACTGAAATGTATAGGATTAATGAAGTACCTTTAATCCTTGTGAACGTATTTATACTGTGTGAATAAATGTAGACGTCGTTAATGAATGAAACATGAAGGTCTTATCTTCATACTGCCGGTTATAGTCATGCATGGGTGTTAAACTTGTATCTGAGACATGTATAATGGGACTGGATAAAGCAGAAACAGTTATTCCATGAATAACGAATCCGCCAGCTCAGAGAGGGGAACTGGCTTTGGTTATTTTGCAATCACTCTCTGTCTTGTCTTTTCTAAACCGTATCAGTCTGCAATTGACCCTGCGTCACACTTCGGGGAGAGGCCCGGTATCTCCAGCCCTGCAGACATTTTATGTCTCTGCTTGCCTCAAAAGGTCATACTTTCACATTTACAGCCACGTACTTGTTACACCGCCGACCCTTTATGCATTGTACTCCTCTATGAGACTTTTTTTTCCCTCTTGTCTTTACAAGAACAGAGCAGGGAGCAGATCCGTTCTCCTGAAAATATTTTCGGGTGCTGTTTGATGACGGCTTTGCTCTCATTCACTTTCGTACACACCTCCTGCCTACACAGTTCCTGAAACACAGAAGGGATTTGTGTATCCTGCGAGAGAAAGGTCATTTGTCTTGTTTTCAGCGTCCCAAAAAAAAAAAAAAGTTTAAACGTAAAATATTTTTTCTTTCTATTATTGAAATGCCCCATATAGCACACTCCTCTGCTTCTTCTATAAAGTAGGACAATTCATTTGAGGACTCTGATTTTGTTACCATTCTACATATTGTTCTCCATAGCACAGTAGTTACAGACATCTGCTGTGTAAGTGAAGTTCGGAAGTGGTTTGTGGTTGGATTTGGAATTGTGGTTTGTGGCTGAGATATGTTGTAGTGGGATTTGTCCCTCTGAACAAAAGCCTTCTTACAAAAAACAGTTACATCAATTCACACAAATATTCACCCGAATGGTGAAATATGCATGGATGACTCGAAGATCAATCCTTCCTTTTCAACGTCCTTTCTCATGTTCTTATTAATATGGCACATGTGATGAAAGCTGTTGCCTCTCTATTGTTAGCAGGCAGACCAAGAGACTAGAGGACGCTTTATAGGACAAATACTATCCAGTTAAAAATACCTTCTCATTAATGGTAGCTGAAAAAGCATCAACCCATTTCTGGGAGACATTTTTGGAAACAGCTAAAAGCGGTATAATGAAGTGGTGCATTAGAAGATGAGAGCTTTGGGAGGAGTACACACAGATTACTTGGATTGGCAAATGAAATAACGCGAATTGTAGAAGAATTGCTGAAGAAAGGGAGGCAGAGGACAACTGAAAGAGGGCAGAGAAAATGGAGAAACACAAGGACAAAGGCAGATTTTTGGAGTTTGGGTTGAGGACTGCAATTACAGAAGAAAATTAGGGCATTCTGAATTAATATTCATATTTGGAATCAATTCCATTGAATACAATATGATTCTGGGCTTAAACAACTATACATTTGTCTGAAAATCACTAAAACGATATTAGCTGTAATTCGAAGATGGATGTATTACAATGCAAAAGTTAACTAGGTACATAAATTACAACTAGTGATGTTCTACATTCAGACTACTTTCATATTTTCAGTGTTGTAAGTTTTTTTTAGATGATAAACCTTTATCACATCCATTTCTGTTGAACATTCAAGTATACAAAATAAGTCAAGGATTTATTAGAACTGACTAAATCGAGGTGATGCTCGGTGGCATTATATTGAATTTCAGTGTTTGCTGACATCAAGGACAGTAGTAACATGAAATTCATTTCAAAAAGTGTATATAGTCTGAACCCACGGTCTTCATTATTCAATATGTCAAGTAACTTTTTAAAAGCTTTTTGTGTTTACAAAGCTAAAAAGAACATCTCAAACTGGGTTAGGACAATAGTGTGTAGAAGAAGAAATACTGTGGTTTCTGCGAAATCTCTGTTGTGTAGCATTCTCTTGGCACCATTATGATACATAAGCGCCACTGCAGACTCTTTCTACTGAGATTCATTTGTGACAAAGACAAAGATCCACTGCTTCACTTTTGTTTAATGTAGTCTTTATGTCCCCTCCCAGGTCCTATGGGGAGAAGAACACAGCAAACACTGCAGGTGCCGGCCCGAGTACAATGTGGTGAAGTACGAGCATGGAACAAAGAGAAGCACCAGAGGGAATGGGCGACTATGGATTGAGACTCCTTCGACCATATTCTAGACTGAGCATGAAGCTTGCAGCTCACGTCCCAATCGCAGGCATACGCACGTATAAGAGCAATAGATCAATTAACTGTCAATTAACCTGATAGATTAATCCCAGGACTAAAAAATAACTGGAACATCCTGCACAGACAATCCCAGCTGTGCCCGGAGCGAAACACCCAACCCAGAGCTGCAGTTTTTGTGGGCTGTTCTCACCATGTTCACGTGCACAACACGGTTAATTGTATCTGCAATGGTGATTGTATCTCGAAAAGGCTTTCAATCAATTGAGCCAAAAGAGGCAGTTGAGAGAAAAAAACAACAACAGCTAATTTACATGCTGCACTTGACAATTAGGATCACATGATCCGATCGGCACAACTCTCCTTTCCTCCACTGAACATGTGTACAAACATAGACCCAAATAGTCTTTCTGTCCCTAAAGCAAAATAAAACCACATTAGGCTAAAGCATAATGAGCAAATCTACAAAAAGGCTCACTACACTACTGGAATGAACAAATAATCAGTTCAATGATGATCCCATAATCACATTAGAGATAAAAATCCCATTACCAGGTGATTACGCATAACCTTCTCTGACCTTATCATGTGCCCTGTAGAACCACCAAGGATGACAGAAAAATGACTTAAGCCCCTTGAAAGCCCCCAGCCTCGAATTAGAAACACTGTACTGTCAGAGTGAGGACAGCACGTAGCTCACACACCATCCCCCTCTTAGAGCACCCACTGAGGGGCCATCGACCAAAATAAAACCTGTTTGGGTGTTCAGGAAACAATGACTGAAGAAGGACTGGGAGGATATTTGTTTCCAGACGATAGATAATACTCGGTTTCACCCTTTCAGTTGTGCGAGGCTCATGCTTTTCAATCAGTGATGCCATACTGCATACTGCTGCTGGATTTTCTGTTCTTTTTTGGCGAGGTCTCCCACACACCCTCATAGCTGTCATTTCTTATTTTCTTGGAGGCAGATTAATCAGATTTTATTACATACCACCCTCTCCAACCTCGACCGTCTACCGACGCGGTAACTCATCAGAAGCGGGTAATAATAAAGGCATACATCTTCATTCTTCTTCATTAATTGAGTGCCCTTAATACAGACAGGTGAGAGGCTGGAGATGTCTTTGCAGCTGAGTGAGGAAAAAAGGGATAAACTGAATAAACATAAGTCTTCTAGGTGAGGAAATACATGAGAGAGAAATGAGAGGGAGACAGATTTCGGTTTTGTCTTGTTTCATAACCTACGTCTCTGAGCAGAATACTAAACCTTTCCAATTACTCATTTTCTCAGGCCAGAGATTCCCTATTTGAGCAGGTACGGTTAATGGAAGAGATTCCATTATAACCGATAAAAGATTTCTTTTAGCAGAACAAGTTTTGGACGATTGCACATAAATCAATAATCAGTGACTCACACCGAATGTAATTTTTGCCCCTCAGTCAAGTCACATGGCAACAACTTAGCATTATGCAGTGGAGCATAAAGGATCGTCTAATGAACAATGACAGACTAATCTCCAAGCTGTCATGAAAACAATCAAAACAGAGCACATCTGGCTTGGCACTCGAGATAAAGCTCTATCTTCGACCAACAGAGATATAAAAAGATGTGCCTGAATTTATTTTTCCAGCCTCTCATAAAATCCTCTTCCGGAGAAGTGGGATGTGGATATACAGACCCTATTAATCCAGACGGCTGTTAACTGGCGTGTGCAGGACGCAGACAGTTCTACAAAGACACATGCAAATTAACTCGAGACTCAAGTCAAGCAAAATGGGAAGATGAGACCAAAGAGAACCACAAATAAAACCGTCACCTACTGAGCACAAATATATAAAGGCTTGTAAATATTTTTACATTCAAGGGACCGAACAGGCCAGAGAAAGAACAATAAGTCACATCTATTTCTCTTTACCCTCTTTTGCCACCTCGTCTGTAAATTGTCTACTACAACAGCTCAATAAATCAGATGGCCCAGCCAAAATGGGGCCTAATTTCAACCCCAAAATAAAGTTATTTTGGAACACCGTAAACACAACCGTACTGTGAAAACGCATGGAAACACACACAGCAGAACTCACGTTGCCGTGGTTGATGAAACCATGCTCCTTGGCGATGCGGTCAGCCTCCTCGGGCCCACCAATGATTTGGACAGCCCAAGTGTTGGTGAAGACCTCTGCGGCATAAATCCACTTCAGCTCTGCTGTGAGGAGGACAAGAATTGTCCATGCATGCAGTTGGGTCACCCTGGCATCCATGAAAAGGGGGACACTTCACAGGGGAAGGGTATCCTATCCGTCCGTCCGTCCGTCCTTCACTACGTCCCAGGCAGAGAGGAGCTCCTCCGCCTTACCACAGCAAAGTAGATCAGTGGCCTAGACATGAGAACACACAGCGTCACAGACAACCACGGCCTTCTAACTGGGTCGCTCTGGGGCCTGACAGTTTCAGGGACAAAAAAAAAAAAATTAAACAGCACATCCTAATAATGCTTCATAGGTAGTACAAGGAATGATAACGTATGAGCTCAACAGGGCAGAGAAGTGTTAAAATAAGTAAGACAATTATTCCACCAAACTGTTTTTTTTTTTTGCCGTACAAATAGGTGGGATAAGTGCGGCCTTTGATTTCCCCGCGTAACTGACACATAAAAAGAAAAGCTTTGTGTTGAATTACAGATAATGAGTGAGAACATGAATGAGAGGGTGTGGGAACATATGCCAGTTTACTCTAAGAAAAGAGATGAAAATAAATATGGTACATGTCCGGGCCCACTGCAGATCTCACCACCTTGACGGCACCGTGACACTTTGAACTGTGGGAATCTGCTCTCTGCTGCTGGTTTCTCCAAAAGGAGAGATTGAATTATTTCTTCCAGGGCTAAGTGCTAACCACTGCACCACTGTGTCACCCTGTGAGGGTTTTCGCTGCATAGAAAGTCACAAGGTAGTTGCCTCTGGCTAATTCTGGCCACCCCCAGGTCTCCAACTGCAGTGTGCCTGTATTCTTGGATGGTGCTGTGAATCCTTTACAAGCATCGATGGTTATAATGTCCCGTAGGGATTGGAGGAGTGTTCCCAAGAATTTACCCTATCACTCTCAACAGTTTTCCGGTTGTGACTCAGGTATGTTCCATACCAGACCCCTGTAGAAGTTTGTAAAGAAGCTGGAGTTCACAATGTCTCTACAGGAAACAGAATCGCTGGCAGGCTTTTCTGACCAGTGTCAGCATGACGTGAGCAGGAAGTGCTCACGAATGTGATGCTGCCGACTCTTTCAACCTCAGCATCACCGATGTACAGACGAAAGTGAGAAGAGAATCACCAGCAAAATTGATTTTCCTGGCACCACCTGCGCGGTGCTTATACCCTCTCTGTGTAGACAGTCCTGTCACTGATGAGATGGATCTGCCAATTCTCACCAACTACCGCCTGTCGGTCAGACAGTCAAAGATCCACATCCACCTTTATGTGTTTTTTTTGTTTTGTTTTGTTTCACACACCAGTTTCACGGTTTCCATCAAACTCAACCTCATTCTGAAATCTCAAACAACACAAGCAAACAACAAACTACTACTCTGCTGGTGGGAAACACCTGTGATGACTTCACATACTGCAAATACCGGGGGAGGGGGGGGGGGGTTATAGGCATTCACATGTTGAAATAAATTGCCTACACTAAGGCCCTGCAATGAGCTGGCAACTCGTCCGTATTGTATCCTGCTGTTCCGTTCACCCACTACTGCTGGGATTGGCTATGGCACAATCCCAACCCGTAACCGGAGCAAGCAGGAGAAGATGAATGAATGAATGCCTGCACACATTATTGTCTCTCTGTCCTGTATATTCTTTTGGCATTCTGAAGCTCTACTTAGAATCTGGTCACGATCCACGATTGCAAAATGTGAATTTTTCCACCGGCTTTAAGATCTGAATTGAGCGGATTGAATACCCTTGCGCTTTTTTTTTTTACCTAAAAAATGATTCCCTGTAATGTGCATTCACATTTTTCAAAGAGGATATTCTCACTGAATACATCTGTGGTGTCATAGATGCATTTAAGCATTTCGGAGTAGGTGGGATCGGAGTGCAGGGAAAGAGGTGGGCTGCCGTGCTTCCTGTGGAGCAATTCTACTGAGCTCATTAGATGCCATGCTGTTGATAGGAAAATGGGCACAGGAGGTCTGCTGTCATAGACAGGGCTGAAGGAGGAGGTACTTCATCGCACTCCCCATACAGCACCGTGGAAAATGCTTCAAACATCCTGTCTCGGAAGAGGAGCAAGGAGAAGGAGCTGGTGGAAGGTGGGATATTCACGTTATTCCTAAAATACACATCAAAGGTTGAAGAATGAGATAAATGTCCACCTCAACTGAGCTCGTGGAAATACAGAGGGTGATAAGTGACCTACAGAATGCTAAAATTATATGACAGCGCTGAATTATTCACTCAGCACCTGCTGTTTTGAGTTTGTGACAGACATTAAAATATTGCTTAGTAGATCAGGACAATCCAACATCATGACCAGTAGCTGAGACATGCGGTTCATCCCCAGCCCACCACAACAAGCTAATACAAGATTATGTTGCAACAAAACATTTCGTGTTAATAAGCCATTTACGCTTTTCACCACGTCATGAAAATTAAAATGGTTCAACAATTAATGTACATCAACTGCTTACATATCGCCATGAAGCCCCGGGGAGCTGTTAGAACACTGGCTTTCAAGACATATTATGAGCCACACAGCTGAGAGCTGATCATTATTTCATGTGTTTGCTCGTGTGTGCAGAGATATTTGCATACATTATCATATTCTTTTTGAACAGCTTCGAACACACGGCTAAGAAATTGATCAAGAATATTCTGCATCGCAAACCTTCTACCATCCATATAACGCACACACACACACACAGAGCATCTCACAAGTGAGTGACCCCTGAGTGAACATTGTGCCCCTAAGTGTGTCAATATTTTGTGCACTGTGTTAATGTGCAGCAAACAGTCTGCACACTGACAAGCTGACCTCCTGCTTCTGCAGCCTCTGAAGCAATGCTGGCAGCATTCATGTATTGCTTTTTTTTTTTTGTAAAGCCAACGTCTGGATGTGACCTCGAACATGAGGACTCGACTGGGCGACCCTGGCGAGGCCTGTTCTGAATGGAATCTTTGGAAATCCACTGTATGACGCTGGCCGTTGTCTTGAAGCTGAGTGTGTTACTGTTCTTGTCA
The DNA here is from genome assembly GCA_037832705.1 of Centriscus cristatus. Taxonomy (NCBI): domain Eukaryota; kingdom Metazoa; phylum Chordata; class Actinopteri; order Syngnathiformes; family Centriscidae; genus Centriscus; species Centriscus cristatus. Next base: position 18,398 of record JBBMJM010004595.1, read on the forward strand.
CCCTGACCATCTATGTGGAGAGGGAAATTCTATTCCTATACCGTATATATCTTTATACAGTGGGTTGCAAAAGTATTCATACCCATGACCAAAACTCAGTTTCTCAGAACAGAACAAAGCAAAAGTGAGTTTCACCGTTTTATATGAAAGAAAATAGCACAAACACAACAATCCATCCCTGTTTTTGTAAGCACTCTTTACTATGAATAGATTGCATACGTCTGTATTTCAGTGTTGCAAAAGTATTCGCCCTAAGTTATGAAGTCACAATCAGTACTTGTTTGCAGATCCTTTGGCAGAAATACACAAATAAACAGCTTCAAATCCTTTGGATAGCCTCTGATGACTTTTGCGCAGTGGTCCTTGGGACGGTTTCACCCACTTCTCTTTGCAATACTCCAGCCAGCTGAGTCAGGTTACTTGGTGACCATCAGTGGACAGCATCTTCAGATCCCTCCCTAGGTTGTCTGTGAGGTTGAGATCTGGGTTTTGACTGGGCCAGTCTAGAACCTTCATTTTCTTCTTCCTGAACCATTCTTGTGTCACTCGAGCCGTACGTTTGGGATCATTATCCTGTTGAAAGGTCAACTCCCAAAGACCTGAAGAGGTTTTCCTCCGGCGTCTTGTTCTTCGGAGGTTCACGGTGGTACCATGGTGCTTCCACTTCTGGACCAGTGATGCAACAGTACCTTTTGGCACATTGAATGAACTTGTGATGGCTACATAGCTTTGCCCCTCTCCACATTTCTCCACAATTTTATTTCTGATGTATTCTGAGAGCTCCTTGGACTTCATAGCTGTTGTCTGCTGACAATCATGCGATGACTGTGGACAGGTGACTATTGGACACTGTTTGTAGGGAGAAATCAAGCCTACACAAGTTACAAGTGACTGAATACAGTCCAGTGACACTATGAGGCAATAGTTTATATAGTGCAATCGACTCAAAATAACATCTTTGGTGCAAGGGTGTGAATGTGTTCGCAACACTGAAATACAGACGTATGCAATCTTTTCATAGCAAAGAGTGCTTACGAACAGAAACAGTGATGGATTGTTGTGTTTGTGCGATTTTCTTTCATATAAAAAGATGAAACTCCCTTTTGCTTTGTTCTGTTCTGAGCAATTGAGTTTTGGTCATGGGTATGAATACTTTTGCAACCCATTGTATATATCTATATAGACACACACAACACACACACACACACACACACACACACACACACACACACACACACACACACACACACACACACAC
>JBBMJM010004916.1:0-19645 GCA_037832705.1 Centriscus cristatus
ACACACACACACACACACACACACACACACACACACACACACACACACACACACACACACACACACACACACAGGCTAGAATGCTGCTATGTGGGTCTGGATTCTTCACAATGAGTCACAAATCACACTTACACAAGCATTTGTCAAATGTTTTGTACAGTCTGCCTCCCAGCAGAGAGCGAGGACACTTGGGGGGTCAGGACACACACTCATCACGGGACAAACTCACAGCGAGCGAGGTTTGGAGTCAAAACCACAAATTACACAATACCATAAGACTGCAGGGAGTCTGAACGTGGAGTCCAATGAAAAAAGGGCATGAGCCAACATTGATCAACCATATAAATATTTAATGAATCGACGTAGTGCAATAAATACAACATTAGAAAAGCATCAGTCACAGGAAAAAACAGAAGTTACAGTTGGAATTCAGTCTGCTTGGAACAAAACGTGGAAGTCGGTTTTGGCACTTTTGAAGTTGTTCTTCTCATCACAATAGAGAGCGTCAGAAGTGATTTTTTCGTTTGACTTTAGAAGGCCTCCACACACGGGGAGAAGAAATGAGCCCTTTGCTTTCTCCCACATCGAACGAATTCTGCCGTCAGGACATCAAACGCCTCACACCTTGAATCGCTGCTTAAACAACTTTAAAAAAGAAAGAAAGAAAGAAAAAAAGAGAGGCAGACAGGCGGGATGTGGCTCCGAATATTAACCACAACTTCACCCCCATCTTCCTCGAGAACAGGCAAACGCGTAATCTCAGGTATGGAAATAATACCTGAGCACGTTCCTCTCGACTGAGGTGAAGAGCCTGATTCCCTTTAAACGTCAATAGGACAGAAAGCCTAAACGACACGAGCATCAACAATCCTCGGAGGCAGGAGAAGTATTTGGTTTCAGTCCAAAATCCATTTCCAGCTCATCTTCCCCCAGTAAGCACCAATGATTTTTAGTGCTTACAAGACATGGCTGGTTCTTCTGAACAACATCGGAGCTCTTCTTCAAAAACAGGAATACCTAACGCTTCACACGTCGCATTGCAGTTTGAGAAACCCAGTGTACACCAAACTTTGTTTTCGTCCTATAACTTCAGCTACAGAATGGTCGGCCTTCACGGGAAGGACAGGAAGAAGACCCCGGGGGGCCCGGGGTGCCAGAGCGCTGCGCAGCGGTCACACTCTGGGGCCTGTGGAGGGCTCTCGGGGCCTCCAATGTGCAATAAGAAGGAGGTCACCCAACTTTAGGCTTACGTTTACTTCAAACACCGTTCATCAAACGCCGGGCATCAACAGAAGACAAAGATATTTAGATACGGTTGTTGACTTTAAAGGAGAATTTGTACAGAAGCTAACACGCTAATTCCAATCTGGTCTCCACAACCAACGTCTGTATCGCACGTAATAACTCCAAAAACTATGAGGAACACAATAACCTCGTAGAAATAACGACAAACGTTTGTGTGCACACACGTGCGGGGGCTCTCACACCTACCCTTGATGATTGGTATTCATGCAGTGTGAAACGTGAACCGAGGACCCAATGTCGACAAAGGCCGACCTTGGCCCGGACTATCGTTCAGACTTCCAGGTGTGAAAGCGCCGTAAGAGTCTCACCATGCAGCCCATGCAAAGGAAGTTAGCATTTCCTAACAGGTGGGCGCCACAAATTTCTAGGGAAATGTCGCCCCCTGTTGGTTTGGAGTGTCAACTATGACGTACTAGTTTGTGAAATGACACCATTAAAGGAACTCACACACAAACGAAAAGAACTGAATTTTTGTTTGGTAGTACACCTCAATGGTCCCTGTTGTACTCAGCCCACACGTCAACGTTTGTTTTTGGTTTCCAGGAATCGTCCCGAGCCCTCCAGTGGGTTCCCCATGTGTGACCTTGCCGACTTAACCTTCTGGCTTGGTAAGAAAACACATTGCTGAAAGAACGACTCCATGAATTCCTTTCACCAAAACGGTCGGAGGACGGATGGTTGCCTGACAACACCACCCCCCCCGGTGACAGAGGGATGGAGCTCTGAAAGCAGCTTCGCTCGCTGCTTTTCTTAGCCGTAGCCAAGGCACGGGTGGATCAGAGGAACCTGACGCCTCATCAGACTCTCTTTGAGCGTCTTTCTTTTTTTTTTTTTTTTAACAAAAAAGAAATCTGCTTCTGCTCTTTGTAGCTTGTGCGATAGGAGACATTTGCATCTAGAATGTTCAATTCACAGTCTTAGAAAAATATTATTTGTCGTCTCGAGGTAATTCTGATTCTTAGCAGATAAAATAGATGTGATCCTCTTTGTTGTACCAGTTTGGTGAAAGGCAATTTTAGATTATCTGTGGTGTCGCATTCACATGACATCTCGACACATGCAAAATAGTGTAGACGTAGCGTGTGTGTGTGTGTGTGTGTGTGTGTGTGTGTATCTATTAGGTTTAAATTGATATAAATATAGCAAACATGTTACATCACCCTGCACTCTTTAAGGACCAAGTTTTAATTTCCAATTCCAGTTTCAGCTGCTCTTTGACACGTGTGGCAGGTTTCCATCCACCTCGCCGTCACTCTCGGTAACTCTCTGCAGACTTACGTAACCGCAGACTGACAGCGACTGTTGCTCAGACGGGCTTTCAGAGCGCATCTATTAAACAGACCTTTTGTCAGCAAAGGATTAAAGCTTCATGTTATCCTGCTTCACATTAAAAAAACAACATCGCTGTAATCGGCGTGCATTTTTTATCTGGGAATATAGAAGCTTGATTTTTTTAATTTTATTTATTTTTTTTGCCAACTGGTCATTTGGCAGTAAAAGCCCTCGTTTGTCAGGACCCTTAATGCACTTACGTGAGCACTCAGGGCCAGAATGTGTAAGCTGTGAGGAACTGGGAATTTAAGCAGCTCATTTGTTTGGCTTTGTCCTTAAAGAGCCACCTGGGACAAGTGTAAGTAGAATATATACGAAAAGAACACGAGGTACAATTGCACTTCTTTCAAAGAGTGAAGGAGGAGGAGGAGGAGGAGACGTTCACTAGAAGAGTAACTCGCGCTCCTCCGCTGGCTATTCTGAACACGTCGGGTGAAAACATGTTAACAGGGATACAAGATGTGCTATTGTTCTACTCAATGTTACTCTTAAAAGACTTGGGGGGAGGGGGGGGGGGGCACATCTAGCATGGACGCTGCAGAGAACGCGGGGGCCAGCAGTGTCGGCAGGAAACAACGCGTCTCTGCCAGCTGGACGGACGACGACGTTTTCACAGTTGTTGTCAAATACGACAGAGACGATCTAAAAATATCAGAGACGATCATTGTCTGTATTGATCACCGAGTGAGTCAGCGTTTAGTACACGCCGCAAAGGCCAATAGACACTTAGCGCACAATAAATGTTCTATACTGAGTGTTCGTTCAAGTAAACGCTCCTGTGTGTGTTGCACCGCTGACCCCGTGACGACCCCCAGGACGACCCCACAGCCTCAGACAATCTCCACAGAGCCGAGCGGGGTTCCTACACAATTCTAACGTCTGTTCTTCACATGCTTCAACGGTGTGGACATGGCGAACCGGTGACACCGGTTTGCCACCGTTTTTCATCGATAACCCTTTGACCCTTTGAAGGGTTTGTGTGTGTGAGAAGAGGAAGACATGCAGAGACCATCAGTGGGACACACCATCACAGCTCGTCTGACGGGTACGAGACAGGGCGGCACGCGGCTCCAGGACAACAGGAATCAAAGGAACAAAAACACATGACTACTGGGACTTGAGCTGAGAGATGAGTGGTCTGCAGTCGGCCCATTTCTACAGACGAGGGACAGATTGGAGGGAATGCAACATCAAATGGGGAACAACTTCTTTCGGGGTCATTTATAACTGGGCCACAATATCACATCGTCATCAGGCAAAACGTGTTGTTTTCTACTGAACTTGTTCTGATCTAAATCATGGGAATCTGCATAAAAGCTGTGATTTAAGAACTGGTAGAAACAAGTGTCTCCTTCTTGGTTTCCCTCTCTCTTTCAGCGCTGCACGTCTGTAAGTCCACCTCGTTCTCGTGTTCCCCGTGTTCGACAGACAAGGCAGAACCTCTGTGAGTATTTGAGTTTCTCGACGGCCTCAGCTGTTACACAACTCTGCGACGATGCTGCAGGGAGTCAAGTCATCCTAATTGCACTTTCATTAGCTTCACTTTAGCGGTCTTAAAATAAAGCAGCAGGGCGGCGTACAGCGAGGATCAGTGACATCATTTATCTTTTGTCTGCAGCCAACAGGCTGTCTGATGTTTACGGCTCCATGGCAAAGCGCTTCCTCTGCTGCAGACAAGCTAACAGGTGGTCCAGGGATTGAGTGACGACAATTCTTGAGAAACCCCACTAGGGAGCCCACCAGAATCACACGGCTACACACGGTGGTCCAGAAATAGAGGCATTAATTTGCCAACTGTGATAAACAGAAACACACGAGCTGTAGGAGTGAGCGGATGGAAATTCCCCTCAATTGTGTCGGACAGACAAAGTCAGACAGCCTGAACCACGTCGGTTTGAAGATGCATTTGTATTTGAGACGGGCTGAGCAGCTCCAAAATCATGTTGGAATTAACATGAACCACCATTCTTAATCTGCCTCGTTGGGCTGAAACTAAAGGTGAGATGGAGAGATGGAGATGGAGAAAAGAAAGTGAAGTTTTTTGTTGTGACATTTGGTGGGAAAACACATCCACTGCTTCAGCAGATAACCCCTGGGCCCCCCTTCTCCACCCCCCCTCCCCCCTCCCAAACTGATAAACAGGACAGATGTGGGCATACGGACAGGTTCTCTCAGGGGTCAAACAGGTCGGGCTGCTCGTGCAGCTCCAGCTGACGGTTGAACTGTTCGATCTCTCTGTTGACCTCGGTGACGTACTCGGTGATAAACCTCTCCATGTCTGCAGGCGCAGTGTGTAAGGACCACAGCGTGGATTTTAATCTTCATCATCATCATCATCACCATCGTCACTACACTAACCCAAACATGACCCACTGTTTGTCTTTTTTTAAGACGGAACCCGTCTGTGTGGTTTTAAATGTCTCGTGTCTCTCGTCTCCTCCTACTGTATTATTCTATGATTTGTTCTGTCCTGTTACTGAAGTGACGTCTGATTTCATCACATCGTTTGCATTCAGTTCCCCGTCAAAGGATACGTGGGTGGCAGCTCTGTTTGTCTCCAAAGATGTCAACATACTGATATCCATTGAAGAAGTATCCTGGTGGCAGCGGGTCCAAGCGCCTGGAAATCTGCACAGAGGGAGAACGCACTGACTTCCAGCACATCTTTGTCGCACAGCACGACGAACCAGAACAAACACGACGTTAAAATGCGTCCATCTGCAGAGGAAACGGGCAGCGGGCTCCAGTCAAGGGTTTGTTGGCCGACTTACTGACAGTAAACAGAACTACACAGCGTTTGTTTGTCCCACCAATTGTATTTGTTCCATCAGTCTTCTTCCACATTCTGACTCCACCACCTGTCTGTCACTGCGCTCCGATGAACTGTTGGAAGGGATCTGCCTTGTGTTGACTGAGTGACTATTAGCACCCAGGTGTCAAATATGCCGCTTGTGGTAACAGACATCAAACAGCAAAGCTCCCACCTGTTACACTTCCACCGTTGTGATGTCAAATCTAAAAAAAATAACCCCACTCACCTGAATGTTCTTCATCTCTTGTGGCGTGAGAGTGTTTTTCGTCTTCTGGGGCTTCTTCATCTGTCTCTGAAAGCACAAACAACCCACACAGCAGTCTGATGACTGGCGCTCGTCCTGGTGGATCAGACGTGTCCGCTCACATCCTCCTCAAGTTCCATCAAGAGTTTGATTATCATCTTTGAGTGAATTCTGAACTGAGAGGTGGCCAATAATAATTAAAAAAAAACCTATGTGAAGCTCATACTTGTCACTTTAAAAAGCTGCTGTTTGACTGAATGTCACGTTCTTATGCCAGGCGTGTTGCGTCTTGTCTTTGGTACAGGTGTGTGAGTCACACGTTGGTACGGAGGCGGAATCCAAAAATTCCTTCAGATGAAAGTGGCGCAAGATGATAAACACACAAGAAGGAGAAGAGCTCACGTTAGCGCTTGCGTGTGTCTTTGGGGGATGGCTAATCGTTGCTAACGTCAGCAACACACTAGATGGGCCCGCTGGATAAAAAACATTTCACGCTAACGTCATCAGCATCAGCTCATGGCATCAGATCACATCGGTGACCAACAACAGGTTTGGAGGGCTTAAGCCTGATTTATGCTTCTGTGTCAAACTGACATGCACCTCTCCAGAAACGTGGACCTCCGAGACAGCAACACCTGGGATGGGACTGGTTGGCTGGTCACATGACTTTGCCAGCTCTCGGTGCGGCAGACAACTGAACTGTCTGGAAGATTTTTTTTTTTGGACTGAAAAAGTGAGAGGACAATTGGGCCAGTCTTGTTGGTGTTGCTGTGGTAACAAGGACCTGCTCACTTTGAGTCGTTAAACACTGAATAACGGGTGTCAGAGCAGCTCGTCCGCGTCCTAAAGGCGTTCCTTCACTGAAACATTCAGTGGGGAAATCGTGGCGATCTAGTTACTGCCGAGACAAGATCCCCTTTCAGTCAGACACAGAAGGACGAACCCAGCTTGATGAATGCTAACGCTAAAGCTACCTGCTTGGCACACTGCCTGAGCCAGTCCTTCAGCCTGTCCTCTGTGAGCGCAACCCCATCAAAGATCAGGAAGCAGGAGGGGGATTTCTCTGGGAGGCCCGGGGTCAGAGGGTCACAGCTCTGCTCTGGGACGATGCTGAGGTTCCCGCTCACTGCGTTGTAGCTCACCACCATCACTTGGTCCGAGTCTAGAAGTTCCAGAGATGACAGCGCTTACATCCTTCCCCAGAAAACAGTTTGCGCCTTTAGTAACACCTTTCACAGCGGCTCCCCATGGACCCTGGACCCCCATGCTGTTACTGAGGCGTTAATGTTTTCAAATGCATCCAGCCTCGGCTCCCAAAATGTCTCACATGTCCAAACAAAACACTGAGATATGTGCGACGTGAACGTACAACAGCTTAATGAAAGGCGGGATGTGAACGACACTTTGTTCTGCAGACACTCGTTCTATATGGGATGTTCTATGCAAACCTATTTCCTCACACGCACCCGCACTCGCTCATCATGCATCGAGTCGAACCGGTGAAGAAACAAGGTGGAGGGACGCAAACTGAACTGTGAGCTGACGTTTGCACACCGGACACGAGGACAACAACCGAGCAACATTCCTACCGTCTGGGACGCCGTGAGAGCGACCATGTCTCTGGCTAATTCCCAATTCCCAAAACTGGGAATACAGGTAAATATTTACCACAGCGTATTATAGCTGCAACTAAATGTGCAATTATCAAATATGCATTTACTCAAAAGAAAAATGGAAAGAGAAATTCCTACCGGAAAACCGGACTTTTCCATACATATTGTAGATGTTCCCTTGGAAGGGGCTTGGTCGGAAAGACCTGAGAGCTACAGAAGACAGAGAACAATGATCAGTGTGATACAAAAACACAGACACAATGTAGAGAAATCAGGTTCGGGGTGAAGACTGTCAACAACAACGGCAACTACAAACAGACACTGTGAGACCTCAGGTGTTCCATGTTTGGAGGAGAAGGCAGCTTACGTAATCATCATCAAACCCTGCCAGCTCCTATCTGAAGCTTCTGTACAAAAAAAAAAGAAGCCAAGGACGGAGGGGGGGGGGGGCTTTCTACCCCTCTCACCTTTACACCGGGTGACAAATAGAGGCCTCTCCAGAGGCCGGCTGAAAGCCACACACTGCTGGGTGAACACCAGAGAGCCACAGCCAGTGGCGAAGCGTCCTTTGCACCTGAAAACGGGGGAAAGAAAAAAAAGAAGAACATGTGCACATAACACAAATGGTGAGAAAGTTAAGACCCGAGCGAGCCAAATGTTTGTGCTACATTTTGTCTCTGGCTGGGAGGTTGTTTACTCTACCAGCTGCTCACAGGAAGGAGGCCAGAGCGCGTGAATCACCCCGGCAAATTCGTAGGATAAATCTGCAAACGCAGATACGCCGGTTTCACGTCTCCATCAAGGGCAAAAGTGACTTCTACTGCATCTCACACACACACACACACACACACTAAAGAACATTAGAGGCTGAGGGAAATAAAAGTGTCCGACTGGAGCCAGATATGCAGTGTATGATCTGAGGGGGGGGGGATTTAGCAGAGGCTCATATTAGGCTGACCACTGAGGCATGAACGCTGGATGAACTGGGTCCAAAGGGAAGAAGACCCCTCTGTGTACATGGCAACTCCACTGTATGGCCAACAGCTTGTTACTGAGCTGCGAGGAGGCAGCTGGTGATAGAACACAAGAAGCCCTGAAGGGGCTTTACAGCAATCAGCAGCCGATACATCTACCAGTGCAGCTGAGTGGCAATTAAAGCACAGGGCTCTTCCTGCGAGACTGGACGGAGGAACGCCAAGGCAGGAATCAACACCAATCTGCTGCACAGCAGGCAAAAGTTTGGGAGTTTGGACCCAGGAGGAGATGGAGGTCACAGCCAGCAGAATGGAGCTCTTACCAGCCGGGGTAGAGGACGTAACGCGCTCTCAGCATCTGCGGCTCATTGAAGCTGCTTTGTGACAAAATCAGTTTCACGTCTTCGTTCCTGGTAAAAAAAAAAAAAAAAATGCAGTCAAAATATGAGACATGATATAAAACTGAAGAGCTTTTTTCCTTTAATTCGGAGGGAGTCGCTGCCTGGTTATCAGCAGAGAGAGAGAGAGAGAGAGAGAGAGAGAGAGAGAGTGGAAAAGCTCCATGGCGTGGAAGATTTTCTCTTGGAGACCGTTCAGTGCACCCCGATCACGTGTGACACGGAGGGTCAGATTATTGGATGAAATGTGATTTTACATATTTTACACCGGGGGAATTGACACAAGAAAGTTAAAGATAAGATGATTATGTGGCACGCACATGCTGCTGATTTCCATGAGCCCAAACGTTTAAAAAAAAAGACCTAATAATAGACTGACAGCTTGAACTAATGACTGATATTTAACGCAAAAAATGGTGTCTGACAGCTCCGTCGGGATGAGCAGACCCGCACGTTTTCACACAGCAGCAGGACACAGTGGATCCGGAAGAGGATCTTTCCCGTTGAGATAAAAGCAGTTGCAGCGGCCGATAGAGATTCACCTGGTGACGGCCCCTCTCTCGGCGAGGATGAAGGCTGCGGTGGGGTTGGCAGAGCGTATCAGCTGCTGAACATACTGCATGAGAGGGTGCTTCTGCTCCGCTGTCAGCCTGGTGAACACCACCGCACTCACAACGCCTGACAAACACAACGAGGCACGGAGAAGGCAAATGGAATTCCAGGACTTTAAAAAGGTTCGAGTCTCTTGAAAGGAACCTACCTTGGCTACACTGCTCCAGTAATTTTGGGAAAGCAAACCTGGAAAACAAGAAAAGGATGCAGACGTGTCACGGAGGATGGATTGTTGATGCCCACTGACTTCCAGAAACATCCTGCCCCCTGAATCCCTGCTTCAACTTCAGGACCCGTTATGTAACCCGTTATGTAATATCCCTAAATGAGCAAACTAATTTAAATGATACATAAGGAGAGATCATCATTGAGAAGTGGAACTTTGTGTGGAAACCTTGAACTCCACAGCTGCAGGGAGCGTATTGGAAAACACGATTCATGCACCTGCTCAAGTACAACGACCGACTTTTCATATATTTGGTTTAAGAAGTAAAAGCATCACTAATAATTACAATGACAAATGGCTGATGCCATGTTCTGGCCCTTAGCGAGCAATCAGGTTATCCACGCACGGGCATTTTTCATCGGACGACATCATGACGGCATCTGGCAACCGAGCAGTGTAAAAGCTTTCTCTAATGTTATTTAATGTTAACATAATTTATCTCCAGGTTTCAACCCGATCACATTCATACCCTGTACAAAAATACCAGTTGGAGCCAGGTCTTTCTGCTATTGAAGCCCCCCTCCCTCAACCCCCCCCCCCCCCCTCGTCCCCGCAGCTCCCATTCAGCTCTTTGCAGAATCCGTAATTCGAAAGGCATTTATCATCCCTGTCCTGATGTAATGAACTGTCCACATCCATCACAAAGAATGGATCATGAGTGACTGATAAGCTTCACTGGGGAGGGGGTGGTGGTCACACATGTGGAGCTCGGGGATTAGCGGGATGTGCTGCGGGAGGTGACAGACAGGTCAGGCCTAAGCTGGGCTAACCACACCCAATTAGCGCAACCGCAGGGGTCCGTAGACCTCTCCACAATTTATGGCCACAGACGGTGACATGGGGGGGTGGGGGGGGGGTCTCTCATTAAAGATGCAGCAAATGGAAAGTCGACGTTGCAAACTATGCCGGCCATCAGAACACTCCGAGTCAAACGGGGCGAACTGCAGGGTCATCGCCCGTTTGCAAACAATCCAAAAAGACGCATTGACACAACTCAGGCACCGACCATTTGAGGGAAACGGCGATGCAGAAGACGTTTGCTGTGATCTCGAGTGTGTGTCAGCATCAGAGACCTGCCGCTGCCCTGGAGGGAGCCTTTTAACCGGAGTGGTATGTCGCGTGTGTGTGTGTGTGTGTGTGTGTGTGTGTGGGGAGCAGCTCAGTCGGTCTACGACAGCGAGAAGCTCCGTAATCTACGTCTAAACCCTGTGACAAAAGGAGTGTTGAGATTAAATGTACCACTGATCCCCTCGGTGAAAGGGATGCTGCCTTGAGTTTTAATAGCCAAAAGTGTCATGTAACCACTTCTTGGAAACCAATCCACCAATTTATCAGCATCCGGCCCTGTCTGTCATCGTCTGCTCTGTTCGCTACTTCAGAACGCAACTGGAAATAACCCTCGACTGCACATCTCTCCCCGTATTTATAGTCTGTTTTGGTTCACTGAACCTTTGCCAGTATCATCTATTTGTTGCAAATTGTTCACCTTTGTAAACAGCAGCAGATTGAAGAGGAGTGGGTGGAATTAATCAGCTTTTTTTTTTTTTTCTGAGCTCGCTATGCAGAGGATGGATATTTCACCTGTGCTCCATGCAGGAGGTGAGGGGGTCCACACAGGCAGTGACAGCTCCGATGATGAAACGGGCCTGGACGACAGGGTCGGGGTGGAACAGCACCGCCTGAACCACATCGAGAACATCTGTGTATCTGTATGGGAACAATCAATAGTTAAGTTCTTACCTGCAGGTAGTCCAATACGAAATATAACATATTTATAACGCTTGTTATAAATAAATCAACAGTCTGCGATGCACTAATGTGTGTTGAATCCATGTCAGTTTGCTGTTTGTGGATGAAACTGAACAATGAAACTCGGAGCCTCTAAATTATTTGTCAGACGGTTGCGGCATCACGCTGATCAACAGTGGGTCTTACCCTGGGGTGAGCACCAGCAGACGGGGTTTCCCCCCCAGCGCTCTCTGGCTCTGCAGGAAGCTGGACAGATACTGCTGCAGGTGAGAGGCTGAGAAGCTGTCGGGGGCCGGCTCGTACACCACCCACCTACAGGTGGAATACAGATCGCGCTGAATTATTGTAATCCTGAAATCCCCTAAACAAAGCAATCCTTATCAGCAGACCCCGGTGTTGGAGACTATTGTTATGTAATTGAAGAATCAGTTACATTCATGCTGACAAATGTGGAATTTAATTTCAGTTACTGGTACTTTTCATGATTACAGTTTAAGCTTCATCGGAAAAATGTTTAATAATATCATTATTGGGGCTGCGTTTTTGTCACAATTATGTAATTGATGTGTTGAAGGATTTCGTTTCACAGTGGTCGGTGTCCATTTAGAACTCGACATAGATTAAAAAAAAAAAAATCCATTAGTGTGATAATGTAGCTTTTATATTTTATAGAAGACACTGACAGCCACTGATCACCACATAAACTCACCTTCCAGCATCTTTGTTCAGCTCGACCAGATAGTTGCTCAGTCTCTTCTTGTGGCTTCCTGGGAGTCCCGTGATGACGGTAACAACAACCTTTACAAATGTGCACATCGCAATGTCAGTCCACGGAAAACTCTTTACTGACAAACAGCCTCTGAAGGATGTCGAATATTTTTCATGGTCCATGATGTCGACACACTCACTTTGTCTCCCTGTTTGCTCGCTGGGCTCTGCAGCTCTGCAGAGGGGAAGAGCGCCCCCAGGTGGTCAGACAGGATGGGCTCCTGACCAATGCTGCTCAGAGAAAAGTGCTGCAGAAACCTGACAGGCCAGAATGCAGCAGTGAGTGAAGAGCTGGCTGGCAGAAGAACGAAGCATCTTGCAGCAGATATCAGGACAACATGTTCAATTTTTTTTTTCTTTTTCCATCAATTACTGCTTCCATCAATGACTTTGTTAAACACCATGTCGATTCTCCATTATGAAGAAAATACATAATTTGCGAAAAATAGCCGAAGCTGACATTTTTTTAATATTGTGATGTTAAAAACAAGAAAACAATGTCTCTTTTCATGAATGTAGGCGATCTTACTAACATGTCCTGCTCTGGCAGCTGGGAGTACGATGTCTTCAGGCTGCTTCTGCGTTTGGCCACTGGCGGCTCCTGACTGTCGTGCAGCTTCTGGAGCCTGGTGTGCCTAAAAGACAAGAGGGTTTACCGACTATTGAGTGCTGGGAAAGAAATACTAACATATTAAAATCTTTACTTGCATGATTGAGTTTCGTGTGATTTAACAAATGTATTATTTTTATGTTCTACGTGGAGATAAAAAACATAGGAGACATGTGAGCATGTGACATGCTCACGACAACAACGTACATATTTTTCTGGCTCCAGATCAGCTGCTCTTGGTCCACTAACTGCAGTGTCAGTCCAGATTCAGGCTTCTGCCACACTGACAAAACCTGGAAGCAAATGGAAAAAAACCCCCAACATGAACACAAATTAGGGTCAAGACATATGTGATGTTTCCTGTGGAGCAAACAGGAACACAAGTCCCTTTTTGAGTCCTCCCATCATCTGTGGTTGTAAATAAAGGAATATTTGCACACACACACACACATATATATGCATTAGTTTGAGAATTTCCAGTCCTACATAATTAGTCTGCTGGTGGGGCTACGGAGGAAAATACAGAGCTGGAAACAGACAGGACATGCTGACGTCGAGGAGCTGAAGGACTGAGTCAGTCTCACCGGTGCCAGCTGGCTGCAGTCTCACCTTGGAATAGAAGGCCCTGTGGCTTTTCGACCTGGGCTGCAGAGCGAAGACCAGGCAGTGGTCGGAGCAGTGGAGAGGGAACGGGAGGTGGGGGAGCAAGGCGCACTCATATTCCACGTAAAGAGAAGCCACAGCGCTCGAGTCCTGTTGATGAGGGGAAACGTACAATTACATAAATGTAGTTAAGATTCAGATGTCATGTGGACGCTGCTTTAGATCAGAGAACCAATTCAACCTGTCCACTCCACATACAACAATGGAACATCATTACAAACTGTGTCTGATTGATTGATACCGGATTGTAGAAGCTGACGGTCCTGACGTGATCCTTGGAGATGGTGATGCTTCCATACTGGGAGTGGACGAACAGGAGCCCCCCGGAGAAGAAGACGATCTTCCCTGTAACCAGCACGTGTATAAATATCTCACGCCACGGATTGAGAGATGACCCGCAACGAGAACATTACCTTCTTCAGGCGTGGAGAGCTGACTGCTGGAGCACACGTAAGCAGCATCTGCTTGAGTCAGAGCAGCTCCCAAACACGAGCCTTCCTCCTTTGGGTCCAGACACATACGGTCAAACACACGTGAATACTGTGCACACACCTGTTTGACTGTGACATAAAAATGACTGCACATGTGAACGGACCTTTGTGAGATGCTGGGCTTGTTCAGATTGTCTGACATCTGATTCCATCTACAGAAATAACAACAAGGGAGCAAAAGGGTTGAGTGTGAGTGTGTGTGTAAGGGTATCACAATTCATAGATTTCACACATAGATTCATCATTCAAAAAACAACAACAACTCCATTGCCTAACATTCTCTGAGACAGACACATAAAAATATGACAAAAAGAGCGTCACATTGGCGTGAATTTCTCTGTACGGGCTAAAAAAAACCTATGTACTATCTGTCGTTATATGTAACAAATAGTGAAATGACTATAAACCTGCACATAAATTGTCTTTGAGGCTGGTGCGTACCTGCCAGCAGGTGTAGCGAGGCACAGTCGTCGTCAGGATGGTGTAGCAGCTGTCCGAGGACACAGCGCCATCTGCAGGAGAGCACACACACCTCACTGAAGTGGAGGACAAACAGAAAGAGACTGGAAAGGAGCCAAAGATCAAAATTCGGAGCTGTTCTCCTTCTGTTGCTGTAAAACACTGGACCTTTCTGTTGAATGTTGATGCTGGACTCTAAGAAGGATTCAGAGAAGACAACAGAGCCCAGATCCCCTCCGTCCCGCTGCAGGTCTGGGATATTGTGCACTGTCATGGAGGCCTTCACGAGAAGACAAGAGGAATAAATCCAGATAAATCCAGGTACACACAAAGGATTTCACTATGGAAAATAACAATTAATATAATAATGTAAGTAATTATATAGATACATACTGTTTTCACTACGTAACGGCTTCCTTCATCTGTCAGAGGAATGATCCTAAAGACAAGAACAACACTCACATAAATAAATACCTTCACCGTCATGTGTTTAAAATGAATCTTGTATGTTAATGTACTGGATATTTATGACACGGACGCCTGGCTACGTGTCCTGAGAAGTACTAAAAGACAGGAACGAGCACCCACCTTCCCTGTTTATTCACCGCTTGAATGTTGAATTCACATCTGGATCTGAGTGAGACATAACAAATGTGTTTGGTTTCATCTGTGTGACATCACTTACTGGGCAACTACTAAAAGATACACAGTGAAAAGCAGTTCCCACCTGAGAACACTGCAGTACTGACTCAAATCCAGTGAGCCCAGAGTGCGAAGAAAGGTGTGCTCTGCTACATCCTTCGCCTGAATCGAGAACTGTCAATGAGCTACAGGTCTGATCAACAACTGTTCCTACTGCTCCTTCTGTATTTTCACCTTGGTGGCGCTGCTGGTGGAGGAGTAACACTTGATTCCTGAAAGAACAGCCTGGACAGCAGCAGAGTAGATCTGAGAGAGCAGCCTGGAAAAGGAGAAACAAGCAATGTTTGACTGAGCATCGTTCATGATGAAACACAAATGTGAAATTACTCACAGAACTTGTGTCTTCTTTTGCTTTGTGTTCCGGTTTCCTGTGGGTGTAGACAGCAAGTGTAAACATCATTACACCAAACCTCAGGTCGGATTTCATGCTGGATGATGACAAACTGAGCCCTGCAGCAGAGTTACCACTGACATGTGATGCTACTGACAAATAAACTCTTCTTCATACAAATTCAGTCAGCTGGTAAAAACTGTTTAACCGGGGGGGCGTTCAGTTGTTGTCTCAGACATGTGTGAAGGAAGATGCACATTTATTCCCCCAGAGTCGTCAACAGACATTTGGGGTGTGTAACCAACACCCACTTCAAAATTCTCTGAAGTTAGGACATTGTTCAAGTGTTCAGTGTCACTCTGCTGCCGGAATGCTCGTTCCCTACACTCAGTACGGGTCCTGAATGCATCACGAGTAACACTTTTTACAGGAGATGCAGGCTCTGACTTAGATAACACATACAAGGATTTGGTCACATCAACTGACATTTTCCTTTCAGATTCTTGCATTGCGCAGTGTCTTTTGTATTATAAATGTATGTAACCATGGTAACAGCTGTGGGACACAACAGAAACTCTTTAACGTTCTGTGCGTTTGAGTGGACACCACCAAGTCCTGAGTGGGACAGTGAAAGCCAGCAGCTCACCGAGGTACGGGGTGTGGGTGGTTCCAAAGAAATATGTTCGACAGCACGCTAAAGGTCCTTTGGGAGCCACACACTGCAAAATCTGTAGGACAGAGAGGGAATGGACTTTTCATTAAAACAGAAAATCCCAATACTTCCACAACATTGTTCAACTTATTGAGCCACGAGTCACCAGGTGGCGCTACAGGCCGTGTTTTCTCGTCTGTGTGTCAGACGGAAGATTCCAGCGACTCCCTGTCTGCCCTCTGCTGCAGCTCACCATGTGTCTGGCTGGAGAAGCTTGTGGTCCCGTGTTGCGGACCTGATGACTTTCAGAGGGAAAGGTGAAGGAATAGTTCTGCAGATCCTCCAGGGAGGAATGTCCCCCGAACAGCATGAAGGGCTGCCGGTGTTTGCTGAAATCAAAGGAACAAACCCTTCCCGTTTACACAAACCACAGGAGCTAACATGGCTTCAGCTTTCTGACATCGTACTTCTTATCTGTGAAGTTGCTTGAGATCAGCCCATGGGTATAATAGGTGCGGAAGGCCTGTCGGAGAAAGAGACGGGACTGGTTGAGTGAGAGTTCTTTCCTCCCTTGTCGTGTTTGCAATCAGCAGCAGCAGATGATCACATCTCACAGCTCAAACACAAACAGCGACACCGATTTCAGGCCGGGTCACATACTTTCCTCCCAACTTTGAGAAATGACTTCATTCATCAAACACACCTCCCCTGCCTGCGCCTCAGACAGTTCCAGGATGGACAGATGGCTCTCCAGGTCCATGCTGGAGAAAAAGCTGCTCCACTGCTTCTCAAAGATGATCAAGTCCTAAAGCAGAAGTAGAAAAGCTTCGAGTGACAACCGCACCATAACGGAAAAAAAACAAACAAAAAAAATCCTCCATGAAAATATACCTCTGTGAGCAGATGATCCAGAGACACTGGATCCAGCCTGTCGTACACCTGCCACAGTCTCTCACTCATGTCCATCAGCTGTGAACACATCAAGCACAAGTTCAAAATAAGAAGCAAATATAAGCAGAAGTACCATGTCAGTGCCTCCTTCCAGGAAAGCATCTCCTTTAGGGTACCTGGTATTTCAAGGTAAAAAAGCTTCCTCCACCGATGCCTTCCAGCGCAAACGCCTGAATGAGGGGCCATTTCTCCACCATGAACATATCAAACGTCTGGATGTGTCCTGAATGCAGAGCAAGTGCAGATACACTGATGCTGAATTCGTCTCGTGGTGGAACACATTCAAGTGGAGATTAAATAGTAGGATTCTGTACCCAGTGAGCTGTAGGGGACTCCGATACGATGGCAGTCCTGCACCATTGTGACAAAACTGGAGATTTTGAACTCCTCTGCTGCTTCCTCATCTTCATACTGCATGAGAAGGGCAGTTTTTAAGCACCGAAAAGTGACATTTTTCTTTTTAAAAAATGTGGTTTCAGCTGTTTCAGGTTTTTTTTTTTGCCTTATTTTATTTTTCAGCACATATAGTAGTTGCTTGCAAAGTAAAATGCTATATTCATAAAGTTGATGTATTATTATTATTATTATTATTATTATTATTATTATTATTATTATTATTATTATTATTATTAACTATGTTAAAATACATCCATTAAAAACAAAAAGACACTGCCAGAACAGATGTGCAGACACTACAATTAGGGGGATATGCCCAAAAATAACATTCTCCCCCCTTGAACACCAGAACTATAGTGCATCAGCCTGATAAGTTTAAGAAGAGCGTGTTGAACCTCGGCCTTCGTCATGCAGTAGAGATGCAGGTTCCTCCAGTGAGACACGTAGGGTAACAGGCAGCTGTAGTTCAGTGGGTTGCAGTAGAGATGGACACACTCAGCCTTGATCAGGAGGATTACATCTGATAAGGAGACACACAGGGCTTCAGAGTAGATACAAACAACACAATAAAAGATACTGCAAGAATAAGACTGAACACATCTCACCATCCATCACTTCGTCGGAGAATTCCTCGAGACTGTGTTCCAGATTCAGCACATTTATTTCATACAGTCCGTAGAAAAGGTACTTAGCGAGTTCACTGCAGCCTTCATTGTATCTGCTGTCAATGCCTGAAACACACAGACAACAAGTTACGCCAACAATCAGCTTAGAAATTGACACTTTACATGTATTCGAAAGGTTAATAAACATCAGCTACATTAAGAATATTGGTCATAATTAGTAAATAAATAAAAAACCAACAGTGCATCAGACTGGAAATGTTGCAGCATCACATACCAAGAGAACACAGGACTCCGTCGGGGCTTCCAGGTCCACCACTGCACAGCAGAGACTGAATTTGACGGAGGCGGCAACAACTGGAGACACAAAACAAGTTGAGGTGAACTGAATGCAAACAAATCCGCGTTGTAGTGAAGAAATGAATTTCATGATCTAGTTTATAGTCGAGTTTATGCAGTGATTGGAAGGCTTTTGCTTCGAATCTCAGCTCTCTCATAGAGAGCTGCCAGAGTCAACTGTCTGTCCTTGAGCAAGAAACTAAACCCTGAGTTTCTCCACTGATGCTGCGGTGAAAAAGTCTGAGAAGTTGGCTGGGGCCAACAAGGTCACTAGTTGAATCTCCAGGAAGGAAGAAACGGGATAAGGAGCAAATCCCCATGAATGTTTATGGCTGAGAACAAAGTACCCAATTTCCCATTTCTGCCAAGGGTCTGTGGATGCATGTGTTTAATACTGTATGTTAACATGTTCACACTGTGGATGGGTAAAATCCATTAAGTATGGCACAGTATGCATTCTTCTCCTGCATTAACCCAGGGATTAATGCCTGGAATGCTGAGGATGAAGTCGTGTATCTCTTTGGTTCAGTAAATGTTCGAGTAAAATCTTTCCTGCACAAATACTCAATCATAAATTAAAACACATTTACATATTATTACATCATATTTTTGGAATCATGATTTATTCCCATAATGTACATGGATTAAATCATTAAATTTATGATTCATTTGGGGATTCGAGCTCGGCTTTTGAATGAAAAGATGATTGTTCTACGATGACGCTGCTTCTTAAAACACAAACTGAACAGATCATATCTCACATGATTTTCATTTTCATTTTTCTTCAACTAAGGTGGTGTGTCTCTTTCCAATTGAATATAAACGTAACCAGTTCGTAACATGGGTTTAACTACCGATGTAACGCCACCGTTTTGACGTGAAACGTCAAAAATAGTCGAGCTGTTATCTTATCGACTGGGGGGGCGTAAAATAACACTCGGCTCTTCGCGTTAGCCCCGCTAGCTTGTACCGCTATGGCGTTATTGGTCAACACGTCGTTATCAGCTTTACCTGACGGCTGGGTTGACTCCCGAGTATTTCCTGTTAACTCTCCTTATACCGGCCATTGTAGTAGCTATAACGGTGTACCGCAAATCAGATTTAAATCGAGCAAGGTTGTACTTTAGGCCGAATATCTAGCTACATCTTTACCATCACCATGGAGAATGTCTACAGAGGGCATAGCAACGGTTTGAACCATTTGACGTTCAAGGGGAGTGCAGAATATGTAATCGTGCTCTAGGACAATGATGACAACATTTGTGATTTTATATTATTATTTAAAACGATGTATGGAAGTTCTATTATTCGCATGGTATTTTAGTCAAATTCACAGCTTGTCAAAAATAGAAGTAAAATTGCACGGAGTCCCCCATTTTCCACAATGGTATCATC
>JBBMJM010005238.1:2280-18330 GCA_037832705.1 Centriscus cristatus
TTTGCTTTTTTTGTCTTCCAAAGACATAAATTAATAATAAATAAGTTGCTGTGAGCAGATTTTCAAAGGCTTTCGGTCAGTAAATCCACCGTTAATATAGCTCAATCTCACATTTGCCCACAACGGCCCAAGTCTGCATGTTTGGTGAAAAGTCATTCGTTTTGACCCAAAAATAAATTTAGTTAGCCTGCCCCAAAAATGCTTAACCAACCCCAGGGGACGCGCTCTGGACAAATATGCAGCAGCTGAGCATTAAGTGTTTTTCTTTTTTTTTTTTTTACATCAGGCACACTTGCATAAACAGTATGATTATTGTAGCATGAATCTTACATGACTTTTCTGCTTGTGTTCTTAAATAATGATTATATATCACAGCTCGTTACGCTTCATTACAATCTCCTCTAATTGTCTCCTTATGTTGTTATGATTAATTTCTGATACTGTGAAAACCATCAAACACAAAGGTAGCAAGGCTATAAATGAGATATAAATTACAAGAGGAGGAATGACTGTTTCCAAATACCTCTTAATTATGTTAATTCATTATGCACGCCATGATATGAAAGTTGTGACAGATCAACATTTGCCCTCTTCGTTGTGGGCTGAATCAGCTCCTCTGGGGGAAATGAGTAAAGTAGGCTTTTGGGCCATTGGTGAGACAAATAGCTGCTCCCAGTGGTGCAACAACCAGAGAGTGATGAGGCTTTCCTCCAAAAGTGAATAGTTCTTGGGCTCTAACTGCATTCCATCTAAGTGACCACCCACAGGTGAAGTCTCCAATCCTCGGGTGAAGGGCCCCCCTGAGATTGGAGATCCACTTCCACATTAATCATTCCTGTGACACAAATAACTCTCACAAATATGTGATTATCACAACTCAGAGTCAGCACTTTGTATGGCAGGCGAGGGTGGGTGAGTGCGTCACCCTGTTTCTGTTCACAATTCACCAGAGCAGAGGGCAGAGCTAATACAGGCTGAAACGGAAATGATTCGGAGCTCTTTATTTTCTATAACATGATTTGTTTTTGTGTGACCAAATTTCAGAATTTTGATTTATTTTAGTTAGATAAACTTGTTTTCTAAGTTTAACTAACTAAATGTACTATGGTCTTGATGTATATAATTTTCCAGTAATATGAGATAATAAACAATATGCAAATTACCCTGGTAATTTATCACATAGCCCAAAAACACAAACAACCCACCCTTCTGGGTTTTATAGGTTGGGGTTAGGGTTAGGGTTAGCTACTAGGTATTTTATTAGCTAGGGATTTTAGCTAGCTACTGTAGGTACAAAGTGTTGATAATGTTAGCTAGCCAGCTAGCTGGTTAGATATAGTAGCTTTGCGTGTTATCAAAAATTTGCATATTGCAATTTTAGATAGATCATATTTTTTAACACATATACACTACAGTATGTGGCAGGAATATAACTTTTATATTTAATTTTAAGCATATTTTGAAAATGTAATTTAATTATACAATTTTTAATTTTGGAAAAGTAAAATAATGTAAACCATGTTATTCAATCATTATATGAAATAAAGATTGTAGAAGGGCGTAAGCTAACCTACTGACTGGAACATAAACATATCCAGATATTAAGATTTCATTTGTTTAATTAAAATGAAACCCATGTGAGCAAGATGATGGTTGGAAATGAAGTTGATACACTAATGCATGCATCCATCCAGCTTTTCCTTCACAAACTCTATTTGTAGTTGTTCGGTCTTTGTTATAATAGTAAAAACTCCCAAAAAGTATCAAGTATAAACTTTAAAAAAACACTGTCATTATCAGTCCCCCGAAACGCTGCAGAATCTGACATTAATGCCTTGTGCCTGGTTCTTCTCCCTGGCAGCTTCTGCAGGTCATGTAGTCTGGTGGTCTGCAGCTACACTCGCAGCCTCAGCCCCGTGCAGCAGAGCAGAAATGACCATTCCAGCTGGCTGACTGAGAAATGGCCGTATCTGTTTGAACATGTGGGCTTGCTGTTACGCAGTTTTGTTGTCCTTTGGGGAGCAGAATATTTGGTTGAAATGGCACCAATTAGATACATTTCTACTGACATATGGGCTGATTTGCCTTTTGGCCAAGACTGAGCAAAGACTTCCCACACAAGGGAAGAATCATTCCTGTTAAATGTGCTGTGATTCATTGTGGAGTCAGTGCGTCATCTATAAAACTGACCACGAACGTCCAGGAG
This sequence comes from Centriscus cristatus, assembly GCA_037832705.1. NCBI lineage: Eukaryota > Metazoa > Chordata > Actinopteri > Syngnathiformes > Centriscidae > Centriscus > Centriscus cristatus. The sequence goes on from JBBMJM010005238.1 coordinate 4,487, forward strand.
CAGCGGATTTATCAAAGCTGCTAATAAGGTGCATGACACATTGCTGCTGCTGCATCCGCTGCACACAAGCATCTGGTTGCATTGACTGTGTTTGATTTACATCTGCTGCTCCTCTTCTCTCTCATATGTTGGTTTTACATCTTCTCTACATGACTCTTTCTCTCAAGGAGTCCTGGTGCTTTCTCGTCTGTGTCTCTTCCTGATCTGCGTCTGTGAGTTCTTCCTGCTGCTTGTCTCAATGTGGATGCTCTTCTTCATCCTGGTTCCTCCAGCCACCACTGATGACTTACATAGACCATCCTGCACTGTTGAACTTTTAGAAGCTTCTAGAAGCTGTATACTATCAGCCACAATAATAATTATGATTAAAAATAATGTATCAATTATTGTTTTATGACGCTGCAGCTAGGATTTGACCTCCTGTTCTTCTATCCCCTCTGCTGTCCTCTATCTTTCTCTGCTCTTCTCTCTACCTTCTTTCTATCGTTTCACTCTAACCAGTCAAAGCAGAAGGCCGTCCTCATGTCGCCTTGGATCTGAGCCTGAAACAGTAAGTTGTTCCTCTCCTCCATCACTAAGAGTTTCTGGTAGAATAGGTCATCTGTGTCAGGAGAGAATTGAACTGTCACTATACAAACAAAGCCTGACCTCTTTTACCAAAACTGATTCATAGTGGATTACATTTTCACTGGCAGCTGAAGAGGCTGACAAAAAAACCCCCAACGCAATAATTTCTCAGGTGAATCTGATGACTTTTACCTCCGAGCCCAGGACGTAGCCTGTTGTCATATCCATCCAGCAGCCTGTCGAGGATCCGGGTAAAAATGGTGATATTGTCTGGATCACTACCGGGAGGTGGCTCTCTATATCCAACCACTGCCCTGCGGGAACAAAGATGATGGACACAAAAGATGATAAATACAAAACACAAGACACTGACAAACACAGACTGTCACTCAAAGTACAGTGGTCTGGAGAGATGAATGATTTATTAAACACATTACAGGTGCAGCTTTCCCTATATATGAATATCCTCCATTGCATTATTGCCCTAAACTAGTTTCTTCCCTTCATGTAATTACATCAGCATGCTCAATATTTTTCACTCACTGCAAATCTCACAGGTTTCAGTCAACATTTAGAGAATAACACCTGAATGTTTTTTTTTTTTTCTTTTCATGCAGGAACCTGGAAAACATCTGAATTTATTTATGGAAATTAATTCTTCCCCCAAAATGATGCACTCTGCAGCCTTTGGTTGTATAATTCATCATATGCTATCCACCGCTGCTTATTAATTTACATGTAACTCAATCCCTGTGGGATGACATAGTGTGTGAGACGAAAGAGCCTTGTTTGCTGTAGGTGGGACTGAGTTAACGAGCACCATCATTAATTAAACTAAACCCCTCCAGGAACTGACCTGTAATACCTCAGCAACCCCTGTCAACAACCATGTGACTGACAAGCATACAAGTTCTCAGGACCCACGAGCGGCAGTTGAAGAAAACACCTTTTCCAAAAGTTTTTTTGGTTAATCTGTCTGACAAACAGCAACTGCTAGCTGATTTATTGTTTAGAACAGCATTTTGCAACACAGTACCGATTTATGAGACGTGAAAAGAGCTGCAAGAGAAAATGATATGAGATATGAAAACTGACACATTCTCAGTGAATTTTCTTTTTGTCAGCCAACCTGATGTTAAATATATTTCTAAGTGTTTATGGAACAAACTGCACATTTTTCATGAACTTTGCAAGAAATTATGGATTGTTTACATTAAAGTTTAAGAGAGTAATATTACTACACATGAAATGAATACATATTTTTTACTTTTCATTCAAGCATCTCATCAAAGGGCATGTTTGAAGCGGCTGTGATGTGCCCCAATCACCAAAAAATCACTATAAAAATGCTTTAATTTGACTTGCGGAGCTGTGAATTGCTGTGAATCTTACTTGGCATGAATGATATATTCAACGAAAAGCCTTATATTATGTTCACAGATGAGGACGGGAAGCTGACGGATGCTGACATTAATGCTTTGAAGTAGAAATCTTAAGGTCATTACATTTACCCCCAAAACCTTTCACACAGGCTGAAATGAGCAAAGGTATGTGGAACACAAAGCCACTGATTTCTCTGGTGCTGCTGCAGTTATCCATCTCCCATGTCAACTGGTCAGTTTTAATAACCACTGAGCTGTTTGACTGTATTATTCCCGAGTCTGTGTGAAGTTGTGTTGGTTGAAAGTGAATTGCGAGTATTTGATCACAGGATGAGCTGATAGTAAGCGATGCTTTGTGAAGTAAGCTCTGAATCTTCTGTCCGTGCATGTCAGACTGAAATAGTTATACTATAAATATATATAAAACATTGTTTCTTTTGTTCTCATTCAACAAAACCCAGACTTTCTATCAGCACTGTCTGTGCTACATGCTTGTGAGGATTCAAAAACCCTTTGAAACTAATCGGTCATCTATGTGTACTGAAAGGCCTTTCAACTGCTACATATTACCCATAAGTCTGTGCATCCGCATCCAAGGCCAAATAACAAAAACAAAAGAAAACAAAATAATCATCACCTTTGTCATAATAAAAGGAACGTCTTCTACTTACAACTGTTTAGCCTGCCTGAGGACCTGTTGGGATTTTTAAACACAGACTTTAACATTGCTTGCAGTTTTATTTTTACTTGATTTTTCGACCCCACCCCCCTTCCTCCTATATTCCTGAACATGTTTAATGTATTCTTGCTAATCATTATCTCTTTATTGCTATTCGTTAGCATTAACAGTTTTATCCTAGTTGTTTTCCACATTTTACTTTCTTATATCTATTTATTCTATTTTTTTTTTCAATCTATATATTTATTTATAGTAGATTGGATTTTATGTGCCTGGGTGTCTTGAGAGTGTGCGTGTGTGCTGTGAAGACAAATCAAGTCTATTAATCAGAGCCAATACAGTGCAGCTGCTGCTGCCACGTCATCATCTGCAGATGATCGAGGAGAGACAGGCACATATGTCCCCGAGCTGGCTCAGAGGCCAGCACCATCGCTGATGCTGAACCCTCTCCTCAGCTCCCTGGCCAAAGTTTCATTCAGTTTCGTATGATTGAATTCAGTTTATTAACTCTGAACTAAGGAAACTCCTGTGTTTTCCTCAGTTCAGGACAGATTCAGACAGCTGAAGCTAAAGTGGCACCTACATATATATATGCTAATACAGACTAATTCACACACTTAAGGTGAAACATAACATAAATAAACAGAAATGTGAATTTAGCTCCTAACCTCACCAACCTCACTTGGTAAAGAAACAGACCCATGGCCCCCTTCTTCCTCCTCGTCATCATCTATTCATATGTTTATATGAACTATTTCTGTCATAGTCTCAATCCATTTTTTAAAGGCTGGTGATGTACTTTTCCATAAATTGAGGATATCTCAGTCTGCAGTGACCATCATGTCCTCTAACCTCACATCATGAACCTAAATCTCGTACAGTGAAGCGACAATTTATCACACACAAGCAGCGTAAACGTACACAAACGTACAGCGCGCTATGCTAGCTAGCAAGCTAACGCTTCTATTAGCCGTATGAGTGCGCCAGTGGAGTGCGCACAGTCCACTACATTTTCACATTCTCATTCATTGTGAACACAGTCATGTACTCAAAATACTAAGTTAAAATATAGTACATACATTAAGATACGTTAATAATCGTTTGCTTCTAAAATCCAATTTTCTTATTTAAATATATGTAATTTTTTAACTGTGCACTAATGAACAGAATAGAAAAACAGGTTTTGTAGAACTCTGTGAATCAATATTATCATTCAAATCAACTGGTGTTTCCTCTGCTTCCACAGCTATGTGTAGATTTATGTGTCTGTGTATGTGCTCTGAGCCGTTTCAGGGGGACTGCGATTTCACAGCTCAAATGATGAATATTCTCTGCACTTTCAGCCAGTTTTATGAAATCCTCGTGGCAGGGGCACACATTTCATTATCAGCTAAAGAAAGGAGAGGTCAGCGGGCGCCAACCAATTAAGACCTGAATGGAAAATTGTGTAGAAGCGGGTGAACAATTGTTTCGTCTGTCACCTGCAGCGCTGCTGCTGCGGACTGCACGTTGCCATGAAATGCTGGCAATGCTTTCATGTGATGTATTTGAAGCTGGATGTTGGAACGGCACGTTAGACAGGGAATCTTAACCGTAAACTGTAGTTTAATAGGCTGGGCGGGGAAGTATAATTGTTACTTATGCTTTTCCAGGTCATCATTTTTCTAGAAAAATCTGAAATGTCTAAAATTAAACTCGCTCACATGTGTCCCAGATAATCAATAAAGATCCTGTTAATTGTCTGAGCACTGGGACAAACCACAGATCCAATTCTTCATTAATAAACACTGAATTCCAAAATGGGATTGATGCATGAGGTAGCCTTTCCAACGCAACTAATCTTCCTCACCAGATCCTCCCACTCCCACTTTCCCTGTGTCTCCCAACAATGTATTGATAATGTTATGCAGCAGCACATTATGCAGCATTATTGCCTCTTCTCAATGGATGCCAAGTATCACTCAGAGCCTTGACAATGTGACTGATTCGTCTCAGTTTGCCGTCTTCCTGTCGCCTGTTTTGAGGAGATAATGTGCAAAGCATAAAGATGAGGGGGGTTTTAAGGCTGCTAAAATACAGTCGCTCTGGCTGACTCCAGGGACAACTGTCACATCGACCACATGTCTCATGCTAGTTCTTTTCCAACATGTGGTAGCTGTACGGATACCTTGAACTTGAGTAATTAAAAGTGTTTATATAGCACCTGAACCGTCTACTGTCTACTGATGTCCCCGACCTTTCATCAGCACCGTTCCCCATTAGCCTGCAGTTTGTCATGTCACATCTCCAGACGAACCCCTGTCACATACAGCCTGCTACCTAAAGGACACTTCCATGCCTAAACCCACATATATGGACTCACATTTTTCTGGTAGGTAAGGTGGAATGTCCTCAGGGAAGATTTCTTCTGAGGTACTGACCACTTTCATGTATTGAACTGATATTAGAGAACTATTCTAAAACTGTGTCAAGAGATTAGTATGAGCATCCTCGCTTTGGGAAAAAGGATATTCAGTACTTTGTTCGGCTCTCCGTTCCCAGCATCTTCGTTAAAGCGAGATGTGAAGGCCAGTTGTTGTCCCATTGATCACCTTTAAAAGCTGACAGTTGGCGGTGTTTAATTGGCACAGTGTGTCCAGATAGTGCAGCAGTGGGAGGAGGATAAAAATCAATTGCAAAATTGTTAATTTTTTCCACAAAGTTTCCACAAATCGTCTAACACTGGGACATAATGGTGTCAGGATTGTTTGCTGTGAGTGTCTGTGGAGGATAAATCGATAACTGCTCGTAGCTCAGTTCATTAAGGTGAAATTACATCAATGCGAACGCTGTGAATGCAAGTGCCTGGTTTGTTTGTCACGCAAAATGTCTGCTGCTTTAAAATCCTCTGCGTTGCTTTGTACCTCTATCATACATATTATTTGAAATAGCGTTAATCTTATGACAACCCAGCTGAGACCATCGCCGTCATGAGCGATTATATTTCGGTGTCTCTCTGTCTGCGTCATTGTTCACTGAATCACACCCATTTTTAACTTCAAGTGAATTCAACAAGATCACCATAATTCCCTGCTCACGTTTCCGCGCATAAATCGACTTTAGGGGGATTGCATCAACTTGGCAAACAAAGAAGTGCCACGCCGTGAGCTGGGAAAGTCATGTGAGGCAAACAGTCCAATCCCAGTTGTTGCTGTATGCTAGGGCACAGCAGCTAAAGATGACCTGTGATGACGGAGGGGAAATGTAAAACAATGCCAAAGTTCACACACGTCCACACCGTCAAACACATCAAGGTGACAACGATCAAGACTGTCAGGACAAACGGCAAATATCGCCTGCAGCACTGGCCTTGGATTTCAATATGAACATGAAAATACTTTGCTTGGGAAACACAAGCACCTGGTATGAAACATGTAGGACGGGGAGGAAGCACACGGCACCCAGCGGCAGGAAATGATCAAACACACAGATAACATCTGAGATGTGTGTTATCATCCACTGTGACAGCAGCCCGCCGTCTGCTGTGATTCTAGAAGAAATCCGTGGCCCTCGGTGTCATTGATATCTACAGTGATTGCAAAAACGCACAATCACCAGCATCAGCAGATATGACAGGACCATTTATACACATGCTACACGGCGCTCTGTTGCACGTGGGCCTGTGAAACCTGCCTCTAGATTGAAAACCACACAAGCTGGTGATCTTTCTGGTAGAGGAACTCATTTACAGGCAATGCAGCATCTTCTTAGTAGAGGAGGAGGGCAAACAGATCATATTCATCAAAGTTGACGTTTATTGTAACAGTCGTACGCATAAATCCAGGCTGTACATGTCATATCGCCCTCCATCTAATTCGTGGTGTAATTCCCACTGTGGGCATACGTCCTTCTTTATCACCTACAGCTGCCTGACTTAGCCATCCTTAAGCCACAGGTAAAACACATCCACCTCAGTATTTCATTACATTTATGGCAAACATATGTCGGCCCATCTGGCTGGGTGGTCTGTACAACAAGGGGCTCAAAGTATCTGGGAGATGAGGATGGATGAGATGAGCAATACTCTCTCTGTCCTCATCACTGGAATCCTTGACAGACGTGTTGGAGTAGATATATGGTGGTGTTTTCACCTACTGTTTGTTTCAGTGATTCACATTTGTCCAAAGCTGATGGAAGACGGTGAGAGACAATATCCTCAGCGTGTCACCATGACACCATAAGGACATTCTGACAACCATCAGTACAAACGTGCAGCAGCCCAGCCGAGTAAATTTGGATATGCCGACCTTCTCTAGCGATGAGAGGAAAGAAAAAAGCATCAGTTTTTCATTAAAACATTCACTAGACAGTAAAGGAACTTTAAAAACCTCAAAATAACTTGTTTTGCTTGACGAAGGATATTCACTCCCAATCGATCAAAATGGAAAACCTTCATGATCGGAGGTGATGAGGCCGATTGTTTCAGTTTCACAGAAATATTACACACTGCACATTGTGACAGTAAACTAAGCATTTGCTGTGTGATGAAGTGAAGACGAGGCTGCCTGGAGAACCACCCCCACATTTACACCACTACTGCTGCTTCCAAAGTGTCGGACCAATAGACTCTAGAACTCCTTCATCCATCAGGCCATCACTCTCTACAACTCCTCACTTGGGGGTAGGGGGACATAGAGAGTACAGAGGATGGAAACGGACACTTTCCTCCGGTGCAATAGTACACAATACATGGTGCAATAACTTGTGCAATAACTTGTCATATACTTAATTCTTTGGTATATTTTTACTTTTTATACTTATATTTTATTTCTTATAGTCTGTTCTGTGTGCTGCTCCTATTATGTGTGCTGTTCTCATGTTTGCTGCTGGAGCTTTAATTTCCCTGAAGGGTCACCCAAAGGGATTAATAAAGTACTTCTGATTCTGATTCTAATGGGTCAATGGCATAGAGGACAGTTGGACGTAGACATGGCAATGCAATGGAAACGGACCCTGTACTGGTCTTACTGAGTTACTGATCCAGGAATTCAAACGCCAGCTGTCTGTTGTGTACAAACTGCCTTGACAACACAGTACTGTCATCATCCTCATAAGCCCCGCCCACAAACTATGAGTTTCTGACGCTGTCTGTGTCTGATAGACCCATGTGATTGGTCGCAATTGAGTTTTGGGCAAATAATGAATGCCAACAGTTTGTGGTTCATACTCAGATGGACCTTCACAACAAATCTGAATTACCAGGCCAGTGAAGATGTGAGCTACATAAACCAGGATGAATTGGTCTGTTACATCAGGGTTACCAGACTATGTTCTTCTCACATCAAAATGCCATCCCTTTTTCTCCAGAACCAGCCCAGAACACGAAATAATGTCTAGATGCATTTGCAATGGTGTAACTGCTGCTTTTTCCACAAAGGTTTATGGGATGTTTCCTGGAACTGAGCCAACTGAAACATACTGCTGCAAGCTATTCCGAGTAATAATCATTGTACGACAAGAGACAGTCACATCCACATTCAATTAATATAATAACCCAGAATTCACTGGAAATGCAGATGCATCAGTCTGACATAACCTGAACAAATCATTCACACTGAATAGATTTCCACATCAATTCCGCCGCGTCCTTCACCTCCAACTCTTCCTCATTTGGATGTGTGTAGGTACAGTACGTGGGGGAGGACAACCGGTGCTCGGTGGATGTGATCCGCTGAGCTCACAGACTCAATCGGCTGATCAGAGTTTGCAAATATATGACAGGAGTCTGTTCAAACTGGAGAATTAGGTGCTCTGAAATATAGTTCACTGCTCCGCTGTGAGTCTTTGGTGAGTGGACTGAGAGCTGCAGTCAGCGTCGTGTTCACAATCCTGTCACAACTGTTTGGATAGTGAATAATTCTCAGTATTTTCAGTGTTTTCTTCCGGCTCAATCCTGCGAAGGTGGACTATCTGGTGGCAAACAGCACAAGGTGCTTGCTGCCATAATCTCCAGGCAAACATTGTCTCCGGCAGTTTCACAAATATACGTCCAATTAACCCATAGAAAAACTTGACTCGTTACAGGGTTTAACCCCGCACAGCTGATGACACAAGGTCTCACATTTCATGCACGCTGCATTAGTTTTGTTCTGGTCGATGGGTTTAAGTGCCAAGTCCAGCTGTTCCAGACCACTGTAATGAATAGTATCCTGCTTTCCTCCATTATAATAATATGAAACAATTAAATGTAACTGCCAACGGCTGAAAGGACGAGGCAGTAAAAACCTGTGCTCTTGTTTGCGAGGCAGCCCAATAAAAAACCTTCTGCTTTTTAGACTGAGCCACAGGAACAGTGTTATGTAAATTAATCAGACCGTGTCTTTCTCCTCCACGAAATGCCGATGTTCACCGACCGTCTTTCTCTAATGTGGCTCAGGTGATGCTGCAGAAACGTTCTGTCTTACAGGAGCCGTTACAGAATCACTTTCACTCCATCACATGAGAAGTGTTGAAATAGAAACAACTAATTTAAACAGAAGACCTTCAGCTTGTGTGTGGATCATATTCGTCCTCGGCTCAGGGTCACTTCCTCCACTCGTTTGACCTGCTCTCAATGCATTCATCCTGTTCCAGACTGAGCTCCACGTTTCCCCCTGAAAGTCAGCTGACCCGAGCGTAAATACCTGGTCTGGCATTCGGTGTGTGGAAAGGATGAGCTGTAATGAGCGAAGGGTTAATTTGCTTTTTACAGGTGCAGGTAGTGAATAATACTGATGTGTGTCTGATGATGTAGAGTTCTACATCAAATTCTGTGTTTGTCACAACTCGACACTTGTCGAAAGTTTTGGGAAGCACCAAGTTACATAATTTAAAATTAAACACAAGTACGGTTGGATTACTGGAGAAAAAAAACAAACCTAGATTACAGTTAAAGTTACAGTATTCATTATTAGAATTTTAGATACATTTCCACAGTTTCTGCAAAAAATGTGATGAGATGTTTGCTAGTTATATTTTTGGGGTCTGTTTCTGTCCTGATTTATGAACGAATGCTCAGGATGTGTTGAAGGACTCTAAAGGAGTTAGACAGTGGTCAATGTTGATGCTCAAACACTGAAGTTCAAACACTGACACATGTTCAGACCATGAATGAACATTCAGTCAGTGTTTAGCCTCTGAAAAGTAATTCTTAGATGGTATCTGCCAACTGAAGGCACACAACCATTCACACAGAAACCAGCACCAGTCTTAACAGTCATAACCTGATACATTTCCAAAGTGGTGTTCCCAACTCATACATACACACGCAGTAAATAATATTTATATACATGACTGATCATGAGCCATTTTAAAACGGCCAGTGAGTAAATTATTACAGCTGCTGTGAAACTGTGGCCGACACCCAGGTCGTGTTATATCTGTGAAACGAAACTGTAGTTTCACAGTCCCATCCCACAGTCCCATCTTTTCAGAAACAAGCTTTCCTTGTTTGAGTACTTTCATGAGAAGCCATTTCATCGTTCACAAGAGTTTGGAGTCAGTTGGCGTCTTAAGAGGCACAGTTAAGTTTATGGATTTAATCTGCCTGTTTATCCCCAGCATCACTCCAGACTCCCATTCAGGAGCAGGGGGAGCTGGGGCGGTTGTTGCTGGTCGCAGTAATACGTGATGAACTGAAATGACTGTATAACGTACATTTCCTCACAAAAATACAAAGAACTCAGGGAGAAACGGCCTGTAGGCAATCCTGTCTGAGCTGCATTAAAGCAACAAATGTGTTATCAAGCATTACTTTCAGTGTTTTTTCAATGGATATGTGTTGTAGAAAATACTGCCGGGACACTATGAGCACCATTTTCACTGAGCCTCACTTTCACCTCAGAATGATCACTGAGGCTCGAGATTGTCTTTAATTATTACTGCTAACAAAGTCTGCATCATCCATTCGTACATGATACTGGCCCATGACAGCAGGGACCGCAGGCCACGTCGTCTCCCACAACCTGATCACTACACCAGACACTAATGACATTTTAGAACATGCTGTGTACAAACATGAACACAACATTAACGGTAAACTGTTAAATGAACCTTCTCTTATATCTGACACCATTTATGCATTTTTTTGTTGTTGTAACAGCATTATAACTACAAATTGAACACAACTTTATACTATATCTAACTTATACTATACTATACTAACTTCAAACTCTTATATGTTTATAATGTTATTTTTAAGGTCAAAGGTAGGAGTTTGACAGGAGTCAGTGTTGATGGTGCTGCAAGTTAAAAGGTGTCTTTTGAAACAGTTGAGAACATTCATTACGTGAGGTGAAAAAGAACTGTGTATCACCGGAGTTGCGTTGTCTTTGAATGAAAAGCCCGGAATAGAATTACTTATGATCTAATATTCATTATATCCAGTGAACCTTTGCCTTTCTTTATTAGTCCAGAGACTGTTTGCTTGATCTTTCAATCAGCAAAGTGGCTCTGCCAGGAATGCATTACCCTTCTGAGGACCTGTGACACGCTCACCTTGACAACACTACCGAAACAGAGCGTTATCTGTTGACCGGGTCACATCTCAAAGTGATGACCCTCTCTGCCATCCTGTGAATAATTCATGTGGAAGAGCCAGCAGAGTGCGGGCACCTTTACAGCCAATCCATAGGCAAATTGTACGTATGGAACTCTCATCCTCACAGCGATCGATTATGTGCCACGTTCGCCCGCAGCGTGGCAACAGATAACAAACGAAACAGACAGCCAAGTCAGCCTGACTGTCGGCTCTGGTTAAGTGCTGAGTGTAGAGGGGGAAGCGAGGAGAGAGGAGGGATTGAAAGACATGGCGCTGAGATAAACAAAGCCATCTCATTTATATGTAATACATTGGATTGCTGAGCATAATAGCTTAATCGCGGCTCGTCTTTTCGCGCGCGGAAAATGAGGAAATTTGGTGATGTGCGGAATGACAGACCCTCATAGAGCGGATTTGTCTGTTACACCTTAATCCATTAGGAAAGTCTCCTGCCTCAACTGCAGTAAAGCCGATTTGGAGCCCGCCGATAGCATCAGTGGGCATCAGGGAGGCGGCAGTTCTCAGAGAGAAAGCGCTCTGCTGATACCGAGAGATTCCGGGAGTACGCGTGTGCTGACATTCTGAGGATTATTTGCAAAGTTCAACAACTTGAACTTTGATTGACAACATTATATAAGCGCACTTTAAGATGCAAATTCCATTTCTGGTTTTGGATTTCTTGAGGAGCTGCGACGTTTCTTCTTCTTCTTCTTCTTCTCCGAAAAGGAACAATCTTTTTCTAATCCCGCACGAGTTCGAAACCAAAGATTGCTGACTAAATGTTTGGCATATGTGCACGACATCACGTCCGAAGTAGTTACAGAAGATTAACGTTTGTGAAATCCCTTTCAGGTCTGCATAAGCAACCACATATTGTCTGTCTCGTACATATTGTACGTCCTGCTGTCGTCACAGCTCGCGAACAAATAATTCTTTTCAGCCTCAAACCGATTCATCGCCACAGAGAAACTCTCTAAGTAATGTTCTAATCATGAACACATTAATTATGTATTGATTAATTCTGATATTCAGACACTGCTGGGATCTGCATAAGAAATATAGTCTAATAGAATATTTACTTTGGAAAAAATAATGATGCTAAAGTAAAATTAATCAGTGATTTTACAATGTGATGTTTTGAATATCCCCCTTCGGTCACATGACTTGTATTATCCAAATTAGTTTAGTCACACCAGTTCCAAGTGCTGCAATGAATGAACAGTTCTGGGTTCTAGATCTGGTGTCGAGACAGATATGGATCCTGTAGATGTGTCTAGAAAGAGATATTCTCAAGTACTTCCACGACATGCACCCTTGCCTTTGAAACAGGAGGGAGTCAAGGAGCTCACCACGAAGTACGGAACAGCGTATGTGTGGAAGGTCCAGCAGCTGCTTTGACCCTGAGCGGTTCGGCTGAACTACTCAGTGCGACGTCCTTGTCTGTTCGTGTAAAGCCAAAGTGCATGTTGTTGTCAAAGATGTCTGCCAGGTTTGGGTCTCACCTTTTCTCCCATTTCCTATTTAATGTATGTCATTATAAATGCCTTGTGTTCCTTATGGGAAGGAGAGCCAAGTGGCACGATGACAAACGGGCCAATTCTCATCACACACTGCTGATTTCTTTCTCCTTTAGTGTGCTTAATCTTAAAGTGGTTCTACTTCAGCCCCCCCCCCCCAACACCCCCTACCCCTCCCGACACACACACCTCCACCCGTGCCGTCCAACCTTATCAACAAGGCTAACATGGCAACCTGTGGGGAATCTGTTTGCTTGAAATTACAATGTGTGTGATTAGAATGACTCCTTGACTCTTTCTGCTGAGTCGTGACACACAGATTGAAAAATGTGCCATGGGATGCAGGAATGAAAATGCTGTGAACAGACAAACTTTGCCCTGGCGTGCTGCACAATCCAAACGAATTCACCTCCAATGCAGCACAGACAGGGAAACAGTTCCATTCCATATGGGAAGATAAACTCAAGGACAAGAATCGTTCTTAATCCAAGAGTACTAGTTTTAAAACCCTATTGTTGTGGGGGTTTTCCTTTGCAACCCTGAAGTTTCAACACAAATATGAGCTGAGATTACTTTTTGTTTTGACAGACTGAGCATCTCCCTGTGTGTCCGACGGCCTCTGACGTCGTCGGACAGATCACAGTGTCTGTCGCAGACAGGAGGAGATAGTAAGTAGCAGATGGCAGAACAGAGTGACTGGGAGGTGAGACGTTGAAGGTTGTACCTGGCCTGAGGGAGGAGGCTGAGGAGCAGAATCAACATCCACGAGCTGAAGTTGGGTAATTCAGGCTTCCACAGTGCAGCAGCCATAGCAACTGAAGCTGACGACTCCTGCAGACAAACGACAGACACACAGTTCACAATAAACCACTGATAAAACCCTGTGGCTTTGATCTGATTATGAAATTCTGTTGGAAACTGATGTTTTCTGTCATAATTAGCCAGAAGCAGATGGCAAAGATCATGTTTTTGTTTTTGTTTTCTCCAATTTTATATGACTTTCTTGTTTTGCCCCTTTAGGGAAAAAAAAAGATGCATCATTAAAACCTGATGTTTCAGCAGTTCATTTGTTAATTTACCTTGAATAAAAACACTCACACAGAATCTCCAGAGAACACACACACACACACACACACACACAC
>JBBMJM010005665.1:0-17197 GCA_037832705.1 Centriscus cristatus
CGTCGCTCCAGCTGTGGGCCGGGTCACGTTTCATTCACGCTTCCTGGAAGGAAACCGGAGCAGGAGCTTAACAAGTCGGCCGGTGTGTTTTTTGAGAATGAAACTCGCTCATAATTAATGACTTTGGCTGATACGAGACCCCTGACGCCCCTGCAGGACCCCCCCCCACCCACCCCCACACACACACACACAACCTGAGTCTGATTGGAGAGCAGACTCCGCACACACACACTCACACACACACAGCCTGCTGCTCACTCGCCTACAGTATTTATGAAGCGGGAACAGCTGGGCGGGAGCAGACGGAGCGTTTGGAAACTGATCAGCAGCCGTCTGACGTCACCTTCTCACAAAATCTGTTGAATCGGACTTTGTTTGCCTTTACTCAAATTACATTCTTCAGAGCAGAGGTGACCGAACCTTTGGAGGCTCTGGAACAATCCGGTCGGCTGAGACCGTGGAGGTTTTTTTTTAAAATCCCCTTTAAAAACACTTTTTCCCCCCTCCCTGGCATTCACCTGAGCTGACGTTTGTTTATAATTTATTCATATATATCGTGATATTTTCATTGTCATTGGTGTTTTGTCTATTTTTTAAGCAATGTATCGTTTTCCACTGTTCGTTGTAGCACTTCGGCTGTTGTTATTGGGCTGAGCTGAGGTCTTTTGAGTACAGAGCCCTGTCAGTGTCACGACAGAAAATAACTTGTTCAACTTCAAGATGACGTAAAACCCTACAGCCTCTCTCGATGTGATGCCTCCTTTCACCACAGGAGGGCGCCAACCCTGCATGTTTCCAGACAAGGAGCAGCACCTGCTCTCGCTCTCTCTCTCTTTCGTCTTAAAGGTCAGCTGAAGTCATAAAGACATTGCACGCCACCGAATGAATCAACTCGCACGCCGCTACGAACGGGAGGACTGAAAAGGATCAACAGGAGCGACGACCATGACGACGACTCACTGTGACAGTCGCAGTTTGACGTCAGTGACGCTGTACTGGCCCTGGAACGGGTGTCTGCAGGAGGGGAAGAGGACAAATCCAACTCAGTGGTCTTAAAACAGAAACAACTCAAGTTGCTTTAAAACAAAACAGATGAAACATTACAGCGATTGGAAAAGATTAAAGCAAATTAAAACAGTTAAAAAAAAAAAGTGGAACTAAACATGACAGATTTGAGCAGTAACAGCAGCTCTGAACAGGTCTGAAGTGTCAGCGTGTGTAGGTCCTGTCCTCCTACCCCGGGGTGATGGCGCTCATAGCGGGGTGCTTGTTGCTGTACCACACCCGGTAGTTGTGCGTGATCTTCCAGGCTGTGATGAAAGAGGCGCCGTAATCCGCCAGCAGTCTCTCGTTGTCTGAACGGACACAGGAAGTGGACGTGAACACTCGATACTCGCTGTGCGTGCGGCCGCTCGAGCTGTGAGGTCGTATTAATTAGGAGTGTTCCTACCTGGCTGTAGTGCAGAGGACAGAAGGGAATGGATGTAGAGGGTGAACTGAGCTCTGATCCACTCGTCCCCGCCCTCCCAGCCCGTCCCGTCCAGGAAAACATCATCACGGTTCTCCGTCACGTGCTTGACCAGGTAGTCTGCGAACCGCAGGTCGGCCGTGGTCAGACTCAGGGTCTTCCTGAGCTCCGGGTCGTGGATTTCAACAAGGGCCTCGTCCACCTGGAAGAAATCGACGGTTAAACATCCCAGAGCGCTGGGGTGAGGTGAACGATGGAGGAGGTCGTACTTCAACCACAGCGTCACTGAGGTGCCTCTGCTGGCGGAAGAGGATGTTGGTTGCCCCGGCGACGAAGCCACGCACCGTCACGTCTAATAGGAGGTGATGCTGCTGCAGGGCCATGTAGGGCAGGCACAGGTAACCCTACAGAACATGGGCAAAGGTCAGCGCACGCATGCATGCACGCACGCACACACACACACAGCTGCATGTACTACATTTGATTGACATTTATAACATCCTTTGAAAACTGATGTCCTTCTGCTGACCTTAGTAAAGATGGCGAGCGGCAGACCGTACTGGTCCTCCTCCAGACCCGACACCAGACCCTGCGTGACCCCTCCCTGCTCAACCGCCGCCTGTGGCTGCACGGTGATCGGCGTCCCCGACTTGGAGTCGAAGGCGTCTGGGAGCTCGGACCCCCCGTCGGCAGCCTCTTTGGGAGCGTCCTCTAACACGCTGGGGTCCAGAGTCTCCCAGTCGCTCTCGGAGGAATCGGGGGAGGTGCGCGACGGGGGTTTCAGGTGGTTGTTGCTCTCGTCTGCGCCGTTCCCGGATGACAGGGACTCGACTGCGGGCTGCGCCGTCTCCACGCCCTCCAGCTCCAGGGAGGAGCTGGCGATGTCGGTGACGGACACGGAAACAAACTCCTCCGCCCCTGAGACGCTGTCCACCAGGCTCGGGTCCTCTGAGACGCTGCTTTTAGGACGGTAGTGGGACGAGTCCACCAGGCCGTGTTCTATCATACCTGCAGACAAACATCTGTCACTCCTGTTTGCTGGATTCACGCTTGTCTTTTTGTCATGTTTTGGTTTGGATTTGGGGACTTTTTTAACTTGGTGGTGATGGGAAAAAAAAACTCCTCTGCTTCGACAGTAATGTGACAATGTGGCTAATGTCGGACTCACCTGTGATGATCACCTGGATGAACGCGTAACCGTTGTGTGTGTAGGTTTTCAAGATCTCACCGGTTCATTTCTCCTTTTTTTTTTTCTCGTCATTTCATACAGTTTTATGAACTCTCAGGCAGCAAGTCTGCAAACTGACCTGGAAACAGCGATAGAACCGTCATCAGAGCTCCGACTAGCCTGTTGACAGGAGACACGTAGAACAGGACCTGCGAACGGTAGCGACAGCGTCAGCGTCAAAAGCACCAACGCAAAGAGGAGAAGTGCGTCGGAGGGTTGACCTCATACCTTCTTCTCCAGCAGAATAAGCTTGAAGAGGATGAGAACCTGTCGAGAAAGACTTGAACAGTTAAAAAAAAAGCCTCTGTATACGAGGAGTGTTTGGAAATGTGGAATATTTCATATCCTACCTTGTGTCGAAAGTGCAGTATTAGGTCTCTTGGTGATAAACCTGTGGGGAGAAGAATGACGCTGCTTCAGCTACAACAACAGGTATTCTGACTGGAAAGTGTCTGAAGAGAAAACAAAGAATGAATCGGTGACAGGATGTGATGGGAGTTCACGTACCGAGGTAAACCTGTGATCCCTCCAGAGCCGAACCCCTCAGGGAGCCGTTCATGTGGTCGTAAAGCTCCTACAGTCAGAGAGCAAACGGAAGGTGAGTCCAGGTGACAACAGAGAAAAGTTTAACACTGGAAACATTGGTCACCTTCAGGATGGAGATCTGTGAGAAGTCCTTCTCCTCGAAATAGGCGTGTGTGATCAGCTGCAGTTTTGCTTGAAGGAGACCGTAGAGCGGCTGGAGATCAGGAGAGACGAGTCAGCAGTCAAACACAGGGGCGTGTAGAACCCAGAACAAACACTGAGACTCCTCTGAGGTGTTTGTAGTCGGGTGTTTTTGGTCAAAGTGACCAACAAACCTCAACAACATATAACTGCTACTATTTGAAAAACAGACTTCTCTCATTTTTCTCTTCGGTGGATGTGATGAGATCATGCAAACGTTTCATGGCCTGCTGAGTCTTGATCTCATTACTTCCAGCATGTTGAGTTATTCTGTTTTACCACGTCCCTGCCTGAGTGCTCACCACTCGACTGAGGACGCAGACGCTCTTCTGGACCGTCTCCCTGGTGACGTCGGCCTGTCGGACCTTCAGGGCCTGAAGGAGGAGTGAAATGAGTGAAAAAACATAAAACCACAAGGCGAAACATGGGGGGGGATGTTGTGTTTGTATGTGCAGTAACAAATCAACACGGTAGACTCAACTTGACACAGAAATAAAAATTTAAAAAAAACAACAACAGCAAATTCCCTGACAATAATTTAATCAATGCTGTCCTTTAAAGATTTTCAATCAGGCGCTAGGTTGGACAACTCAGGGTCCTAATGCCAGTAATGAAATAACAGTTAGATGCTAGCTAGTAATGTCCTTTGTTACAGAAGACTCCCCACTGACAAACAATGATGTGTTAAACTGAGTATTTAACCTTTACAGGATGGAATTGGTGATTGTTTTGTTGATAAAATGTGACTATAGTGTCCAGTTTATGTGTAGTTTAAGCCAGTTTAGCAACTGTGCTAGCAGCTTCTTCCTCACAGTTCACCTGTATAAGGTCAGCTAAGCTAATTTATTAGCTCCTATCTACGTTGGACAATGATTGACATTAAAGATTCATTTCTTCACTTTAGCTGGTGCTCAGACAGGAGAACAATTGCATGAAATATCCATATGTGTTAAACCATGAAACACTAAGTCCATGTGGTTGGTATGCACAGACAATTTATTCAATCGTAAATAAATAAATGTCTTGTACCTGTATGTGAACGACTAAGTTATTAAGAGATACTGACTTTTGCCTCGATTTGCCGATAGCAGGATACTCCATAGACACATTTCATGTCTCCGTTCAGGGGCGGCAGGTGAAAATACACAGTGTCTGCAAGACAAAAACAACAGTTATTCTGCTGAATCATGCACTGTTTGTTCTGGAGTATCAGGATCAGCAAGGTCTAACTATCAAATAAGATCTGAGCCTTTCTAAAGAAGGACATTAACGGGAAAGAACTCAAATGTTAGATGAAAACCTGTACCTGCCAGGAACGCAGATGCACCGTTGCACTGTGTATTCATTAGCAGGAGCTCGGCATTATCGTCTGCCGCTGTTTAATCAGAACGACAGGTCCAGGCCAAAGTTTCACACATTGATTCCATTAATCAAGTGTACGTTTGCATGTTGTTGCTTTGTATTTTTTTAGAAATGTTTCAGACATGGGTCAAATCAGAACAGCAGCTTGGATAGATGAGTCTCAAACTTTGCATGTTAGAGAGGTTTTTAAACCGTGCCAAGGACAGAGTCTTAAGTATCTGGGGGATTAATGGGCTGAAATATTGAAAACAGCTGTATGGCCATTAAAGTAAAAAGAAATAAAATACAAAAAAATAGCAGCTAAGAACGAGGTCACTTACTCTCAAATGAGACGTTTAATGTCTCAATGATAATTCTGACAGACCATTATCGCTGAGGTTTACGCAGCCTCAAGAGGAAAACCACTGCAGAAAATGTCACGACCAATCTCCTTCCATCTAATGAGGGACGTCTTAATAATGTGGTTAAGATGTGCTCTGGCTCAGAGCAGCAGTCACAAAGTTAGACTGCAGACGTCAGAGATTAACCAGAGCCTGGCGAGGATGCAGTCGATCAACCTAAAGTCCGCGACTCAAACACTCCCGTTGACTCTTTATATTCCTGTTTCAGGAGCAAAAGAAGCCTGTCAGATATCAAGAAATAGCACTATTACGTATATTTAAATGGCCTGTTTCCAAAATTAGTATCCCAATAGATATGGCAGTCAACATACGTTGTGGATGCACCCTACAAACAGCCACTCCTCTCTACCCCCACCTTTTATATAAAGTATGGTCACTTTGGGCGACAATAAACCCACAAAGCCTTATGATCCACCTCTTTTATACAGTCTGTGAGTCAGCGCAGCATTAGTGGGTGTGCTTGTGCGACCTTTGACTCAGTTCCTGCTGTTTGTCTTCACAGGACAGTATGAACAGCAGTGGTGAACCACGGGACGGTCACATGACAGCACCATCCACTCTGCAATCCTTGTTTACCGTCTGGATACCATTTCTGATGTCAAAAGTGACACCTGCTTTCACAATGCCATATATATAAAATTAAAAAAAAAAAAAGATTGTGAGTTTTTTTTACTTATTAGGAGTAAAATGTTTTAAAATACACACGAATGGTGTGTGAGCGACGCACCCTCCTGATAGTTGTGTGCTCCGTCAGGAAGAGCCAGGAAGGGGAGGTACTTCCATTCTTCCGGCAGCAGGTTACTGTCATGACCTTCATCCGGCATCAGTGGCGGGTACGAAAACTCCACCTGAGGTTTGAGGAAAGACAACAAACACAAACTCAACGATGCCTCCTGTGGTACAATGTGGTATTACAAGATGGGATGGCGTGGCGCTAACTGGTTAGCATGCTGTCTTCTGTAGGTACCGTCTGCACTTTTATGAAGGCGATATTTGTTCTTCTAAAAATATTCAGCTAACACGTCCAGTGTGGTCTTTAGCTTTGCGATGCAATAGCTGCTGGGAACCTCCCATAAACCAGCAGGCCAATAATCCCCAACCTCCATCAGTGGTGACAGCAGGAGGCCTTTGTCTGAAACCTGCTGAACAAACCTGATGACAATGATTCATTCCGGTCTAATCTGACTCCCTCAAGGCGCGGAGCTACTGCTGTTTCAGTGCGTGAGAGGTTTGTATGTTTCTTCAAAAAAAAAAAAAAAAAAGGAACAGATGTGCAGCAGGTGAAGCTGAGAGGCAGAGTCAGGTGGATTTAAAAACCAGGAACGCAATTGTGTGAACTCCGATCAGATAACCTCAACTCTATTACAGGAAACAAAGAGTGGGTTCTCACTTCACAAGTGCATTGTTTTGTTGAATTTCTTTCAAAACATGTGTATCGCCTCACTGGAAAAGCAGCTGTTGTCAAGGAGTTGTGTGAAATAGGCCACAGAAAGACAGACCCTCCATTTTCTGCAGCAGAGACAGATGGAGATGCAGCAGCAACATGAGGCGACGTTTGGTGCACCGGAAATTCAATAACTGCAATTTGTCCAATAAGAAGAGTTGATTGGAGGATGCATTAGAGCCACTTGGGGGGAAAAAAAAAAAAGTTTCACGCACACGTTCACACTTCTTTGGTCATGTGAGAGGCAAATTGCCAACACTGACGGAGACAAATGTTTATCTTCGCCGAACAGGTTTGTTCGGACAATAAGAGCCAACACACATAAGCGTTTTGTGGGAGCAAACAGAAAGAAACCATGACAGAAGAAACCCTAACAACCACGAATTAACCTCAGAATTACATTTCTTTTTTTCTTTTTTTTACTTCCTGTTCAAAAGGGGCATGGTATTCACTTGAGTTTACAGGATGAGTGTCCTCTAAATGGAAGGATTTGTGGGGGAAAATGCTGGATACAGACTCCCAAGAGAGGTTCAACTGTCAACAATAATAAAAAGTTCATGACTAAGACAGAAGCACAGTAAGGTGTGACGTCTTTGGTTTGATAATTTACATGTTCACCACTGGTGCAGAAACATTATCAGTCCACTGGTTTACCGATCAACTGTCTCCACCATCATTTCATCTCTGATATAAATAGGAATTGATCACTTCTGATGGACCATAAAAAACAGCCAATAGTTGACAGTAAGAACATCCAAGGACAGAAAATACCCCACAGATCGAATGCTACCAGACATAATATGAGCTAATATCAGCTCTGTTTGACTCATATACCCGAGGAGAATTGAACTGAGATTTCCTGGCGAAATTGAAGATCGTACAATAAAAACACAGATCTGCTGTGGTTGCTGCAGAATACAGTGAACTGGAAAGATGTCCAGGCACATGTTACATAAGCCCTGTGAGCCCAGAGCAAACAGCTGATGCATCCAGTCTTCAGTGGAGTACAATTAGGCCTGTTACCGTCCGTGAATCGGATTTCTGTGCATCAGCCCAATATTAAGGAAGGCAGGCAGGCAAACTATTCATTTTGAGGGAATGTGTATTTCTCACCAACTCGGTAAGAAAGGGTTGTTGTGTGCAGTTAGCATGTGTTAGCATGAAGCACAGGGTTCACGTACCTGACAGCCCTTTTTGTGATGAAATCCAACCACGACAATATGCAACACTGGCCCCTTGGGCTCGTCCCTGCTCTGTGACTCCATTCCCTCCCCCGGAGCTCTTCCACAGTCCTGTGGTGTTCGGCTGCCCGGATCGGGTGTAAACACACCAAACGGAGGTGGTTTTCCCCAGTGGATGTTCTCGGCAGCAGACAGACAGACAGGAACACAACAACCCCACAGAATAGACGGACGTTCTCTTCCGCTTCGTCTCCTCGCGCACGAGATGGAGTGAAGTAGGATGACTCCCTGCAGCGGACTTCCGCCTTCGCCTCAGCGTCATTATTCGCATGGTGTCTTGTTAAAATGTATGAAACCAATAAGATTTCAAGACTTTCAAGGTATATTTCACGTTAGCAGCATTTAATTTCCAGCTGTCATTTACAGATCATGACACGTATGCATGGGGGAAATATGGTACAGAACACAACCTGTGCCATCATGCGGCCATAGACTGAATGCCATCATTTAGCATTATGGTTTTGGTCGTTTCTCATTGAACTTTTCTTCACTTTAAGTAATAAAGACAAAACATGATCTTCGATCGCTGTTTGAACTCGACCCCGATCGTTGTATGATTCGGGATTGATTGGTTTAGTCTTTGATGGCTCTCTTCATACGATTGCTTCTGACTGTCCACATTATTTGAACATGGCGGCTCCCGCAACGAATCCGTCACAGTTGCTCCCACTTGGTCTGTAAATTCATATGTTATGTGGACTTTATTTTTTAGAAACCCAGTTTTAATTAATACGTAAAGAGGCTGGTCGGGTAGCTTGAATGGAAGTTCAGTTATTACTAATGAGACATTGGTAATGTCTCGTTAGCTAGATAGCTAGCTCGTTGTGGCTTCGTGCTTGCAGTAATGATGGTCGACGTTTGGAGTTGATGCCAAATACATGTGCCAGTATCAGTGGTTCTGTTGTGTTTGGATGTGTATGGGGTTGCCATTGTATTTCCCGTATGCTTTGGGTTGGTCTCCTTTAGATAGGATTTATTTATTCACCGTTTCAAATAAAAACAATGCTCGTTAAGTTGGCGCTGAAACAATGGCCAGACAACTGAACGTTCAAAGACGTGTTTTAGTCAAAACTCCAGTGTTGCCGTAAACTTTGTAGAAAACCATCCACAAGACCTGTAATTGAACTGTGTTTTTTACCTTTCAGAGCTTGTGGACAAATGTATTGGTTCTCGCATTCACATCGTCATGAAAACAGACAAAGAAATCGTCGGGACCTTGCTGGGCTTTGACGATTTTGTCAGTATCCTTTAAAGCTGGTTCTGGACCGTGTCCTCAAAGGTGCAATATGGAATTTAGTTTAACAATGTGCCACCTAGTTCATGCTCACAACCACCAGGGGGCACACACTCATGCAACACGTCATTTATTCCACAAGGACATGTGTATTTACACATCTGTAGGTTATTAACAGGTAAACTATTCTTCTAATAACGTAAGTGGTGCTCCTGTCATAGCATCACAAGCGTTGAGTTGTCCTCATGTTCTTATAATCCCTTTACAAATCATTTCTTTAACTCTGATATTTAGACATGGTCCTAGAGGATGTAACAGAATTGTAAGTATAGCTGTTACACACTACAGTGTGTTTATATGTGTGACTAACTCCAGTTTGTGTCTCAGTGAAATTACACCAGAGGGAAGGAGGATTACCAAACTGGACCAGATCCTCCTCAATGGCAACAACATCACCATGGTGAGCATCATTTCCGGTAACAGGTTTACAGGCTGTGCAATCGGATTAATGTGTCATCTCTGATGTGCAGCTCATTCCTGGAGGAGAAGGACCTGAGGTTTGAGACGAGGATCGATGCCGAAGCTGTTTTGTTTGTTCTTATTATGGTTTCCATTGTTGTAATTGGTCTTCCTCCTTCGTCTTCGGGGAGGAAATATTTTTGTAATTGTGAAGTGAGTATTTGTTTTACTGAGAAAAAGAAGCGTTGTATGACCATAACATTACATAAAACCCTTTGTTACAAATAAATGAAACACAATTTGAGAACAAAAAGTTTGATTTAATCTCTCAATTAGTTTCTTTGTTCCAAGTTGTAATCAAACAACAAAGCAAAGTGTCGGTACAAACAAGCTGTCACTGTAAGACAGTAGAAGTCATTTATTTTACCAGAGTTTTGTGTTGAAGAGTTGTTTGACAAGTGAAAGTGAAGCAGTGGGACCGAACCGGTGAACAACAGACACCTGACAGCTTCAGTACATGGAAGGCTTCTCTTCTCCTTTTGGATTAGTCACCTTCTCCAGGTTCTTCCAGATGATGTCATAAAGTTCAGCCTGGAATCAAAAACACAGGTTAAAATGAAAGTATATAGAAGCAGGTGAAAGAAGCCACCTGGAGTCAAAGGAACTGTAAAATTATGCTGAGTCAGACTTACGTAGAAGCCACGGATGTCGAGAACGATGACTCTGATCTCAGAGTAGATGGCCTCGTCCTTCTCATGAACCAGTGAGCGGTAGTCCATCTGGACGTGAAGAAAACCGAGTTAAATGTGCGTGAGCGTTTGGGGGAAACGTACAAATCCACGGCAAACACTCACCACATGAGTGTCTTTGGAAGCTTTGGCGACAGCGTCTCCCCGTTCTGAAAAGTACCTGAGCATAAAAAAAAAAACATTCACAAACTATACTATTAATTGTTTTTCATGACGTTTTGAAATGCGTCAAACGTACTTGTTGATGTTGGTCTGAAAACCGTCCACTTTGGTCTTCACTGCAGTGATCCTCTCCAGGATTTTCTCCTGTGGAGAAACAACAATCACATAGTTTGAACGGGTCTCTGGGTGCACACTGTTTGTCCTCTGAATAGAAATGTACCTGAATGGCGACTCCAAAATCATTCCCATCTTCTATTTTAGGGATGAGATGCTGAATCCAACAGGACACCTGCAGCAAATTTGGACTTTAAACACAATTCTCTATTTGTCCAGCAACACAAAGTTTAACTGCACAAGCATCACGACAACAAAAAAATTGTAGACGTTTGGAATTTACCAATCTTTCAGATTCAGATTGTTACTCACAGTGATGATTGTCTCTCTCAGACCAATGATCTCTGGTTTCACTCTCTCGAGAAGTGTCACAATCTTCTCATTCCCCTTGATGAAACCACATTTTGGGGCTGTAGGAGGACGGAGGGCTGGTCACATTAATGTCAAAGTCCACCACCCGTCACGCTGTGGCATCATTAACTTTACCTTTCTTCTTTTTATCCTCGTCCTTCTTGTCAGTCTCCATTTCCTGTAAATGAATTTGGCAAAGGCATCCAGTCAACGTTTTGTCGATTAAACTCCGGGCAGAATCTAACTGTTTTTACAGATTTAGCCTGGTGTCCCCGTACCTCGTCCTCTGGGGCCGGGGGGTCTGGTATGGGGATGTCCAGCGGTGCTTGGAGCGAGGACATGTCAGTGATGCTGAGGGCGTCATCCTGACAGCAGCAGTTTCATGGACGATATGACGAAAAGTTTTAGTTGTTGAGTTGAGTTGGCAGCATCCAATGCTGAACTCCATGCATGAAATGTTGTGGGTGTACGTCTATTTACCGTGAGCAGAGCGTCCAGCTGTAGAACCTTGTTGGGGATGTAACTGGAGAACAGATTATGTGCCTGAAAGAAGAAGAAAAACTCACTGGCAACCAGCTCAGCATGTATAAGAAGAGGAATTGACGATGAGCACTAATTTAATCCCTGAACATGTATAAAGGATGAATTGCTCAACAAACCTGTAGATACAAGGACCCACGGAATTTCTCCACCTGTTTTGGAAAAAGCATAAAGAGAAAGAATGACACTTTCGCCTTTAACTGCTGACTCATGTTACAATTGCTTTCGATTTCCTCCCAGAAAGGGATTTTCCGCAGATAACAACTCAAACCGAACTGAACATTCACTTCAACACGTTTGTGCATGAAGTTTGTACATCATCCGCAGACCGTTCACTGTCGGAAGTTTTGAAATAAACAAGTATCTTCAGGTTGGCCTTTCAAAACCGCCGGTCAACTCACCTTATCTGCACTTCCGCTGCTTATTTTCAAGCTTGATGTCTTTGACATGATTGAGTGAAAATGTCCAGTTTACGGGAAATTACTAGTAATAAATCTGAAATAAATCTGAAGTCAGGAGAGTACGCTGCCTTTTCTGTGAGATGTGTTTTATTTCCTCATCAAGTTTACTTTCGTTTTTGCTGCCGGTTGATGCCCCTCCCACCGAACACACACCCCCACCAACTATTTTATCAATTGTTTTTAAAAATAATCCATGTACAGTATTAATGGCATTTTTATTCTAACGAGAACTGTGTGATATGTAATGTTTGACTCACACATGCGCTAGAATTAAATATGGCAACGAATTCCGCACGAACGGTTGGTCGTGCACAAATAAAGTATGACCTTAGCAGAGCAGATCATTAATAAAGTTCTCAATTACGTATAGAACTATAGTGGGGACGTTAAGATTATTATACAAGAAGATTATGGGAAGAAATGAATTTTTAGTTCCGGGTTCATTGTTTTCACCACTAGGTGGCGGAAATGTGTCATAACGTTGTTTGCACACCGCCGTTAAATCTTACGGCGAAGAAGAGGCCAAAGCCGCCTTCAGGGTCGCCGAATCAATCCGCTGTCAGGTGAGTCAACGTTCACCGGCAGTAATGGACGTAACTCACGTCAATGTCAGTAGATACGTTCGTTTAGGACCAAGGGCGACGAATTAATCAGCCAAAAAAGTTTTCGTGAGGTGGTTTTGTCGTCATGCTCGTCTCACTACGGAAAGTTTCGATTTCTCCAGTCGGTGCTGTTGTTGTGACGGGAGTGAACTATTTTAAGTCTAATCTCCTTTATTGTCCTATATCAACTAACCCAGAACAAGCCCGCATTAGTAACGTTTTGCTGTAAAGATTAAACATTCTGGTTGTTGTGCTTCTTGTCTTTCTTTCGGTTCCTTTAACACGGACTTTCCCTCTACTCTCGTCACGTATCAAATTTGAGGTTAAATGGAGGCGTGAACTTTTACCCAAAGAGACTCCAACTACCTGCAGCCTGAATAACTTTCAACCGTCCTCATGACACGTTGTCGAACTTGGTTGTAATTTTACAGCTCACAGGTATCAACCTGTTTCGTGTTCGAAAATATCATTCACATGTCATCTTTGGCATTTGTCTGATCAATATTCCACTGAGAAAATAGATATGCTATTTTTTATATTGTGATAATGGTGGAAGATAGGTTTATTAGAAGTAGTAGTATAAAAATTGACCAATACTTTTATTATAGTCATTTTATTATATATATTGCATTACAATTATTCTAATAATAATAATACACACTCACTTTTTTACTTGTATTCTTACTGTATGAGCGTTCAGCAGCTGTTTCTACTCTACTGAACATCATTTACGTCATCCACTTCAGCTGTTTACTATTTCCCATATGAATTAAAGAATCATATTGGTTTGTGATAATGAATATATCATTTGAAGCTACTGCTGATTTTTATTTATTATTTGTAAAACCATGCATAACAGACCGAAAGAGCAGATTGCATCGTGTGTTTATCAGGACCGGCTCATCATCTTTTGTATTAAATCCGGTTCTCATCTCTCTACTCTCACAGAAATGAGCAGCAGCCCTCCCTCTGTCCAGATGGACGAGGTCAAGAGAAGAGCCCAGTCACTCCTCTCCTCCTCAGGTTTAGCCCAGGATGTGAAAGCTGATGTCCAGACGTTGGCCAACATCTGTCTGCCTCTGTCAGACAAGTATCAGCACTTTTCCGCCGAGACCATGCTGAAGGAGAACACAGCAGGCCACAGCAGACAAGAGGTAAAGTTTCTTTTCCAATAGGAGGACTCTGGACAACT
The DNA here is from genome assembly GCA_037832705.1 of Centriscus cristatus. Lineage (NCBI taxonomy): Eukaryota > Metazoa > Chordata > Actinopteri > Syngnathiformes > Centriscidae > Centriscus > Centriscus cristatus. Next base: position 13,735 of record JBBMJM010005665.1, read on the forward strand.
GCTGAGCAAGTATTCAAACAAAACAAAACACAGTAAATGTATCCTTCTCTGCCATCTTGATCCCTACATCAGGTTTTGGATTCTCTTCGGGGGCTGGTCAAGGCCTTGAGTATCCTGGAGAAGTACGGCTGCAATCTAACTTGTCCCACCAGGCCCAGATACTGGCGAAGTGTCAAACACAACAACCCCGTTTTCAGAACCACAGTGGATGCCATCAAGGTGAGAACAAATACGCCAGGAGATAACTTGTTTCTTCCTGTTCTGGATTGTAATTATTCACAAATCTGTGTCCAGTGTCCCTCAGAAATCAGAAATGTTTTTAGTGCCAGGTATGTTGTACCTGTAAGGTTGTACATTTAACATATTTACCATATCACAGGATAAGAATTAGTACGAGCGCTGCACACAGTGTTGTAAAGATAAAACTAGAATTACCGTAATTTCCAGCGCACCTGATTATAAGCCTCACCCCGTACATTTTTAAAGGAAAAAACATTTTCACATATTCCACCTGTTTCACCTTTTCTGCCTGGCGGCTGTAAGAAAAATGTATAAATTGGCCGCACCTTTGTATAAGCCTCATGGTTCAAAACGTATGAAAAAAGTAGCGGCTTATAGTCCAGAAGTTACGGTAAATAAGGTAGAATAGAACTAAAAACGTACAATAACGTTTTCCTGCACAGGGCGGCCGGAGGATCCTCCACCTCTACGGTTACACCAACCAGCAGACAGACGGCCTCAGTTTCCCTGACGATATCTCCGAACCGGACACTGAAAAGGTTGCCGCAGTAACGCTGGAGGTCATGACCTTACGTGTGGAGATCGACTTGCTCATTAAGGTGCGTTTCTGCCTCAAGAACGACCCATTCGCAGTTTAGTGTGAGTGACGACGTGTCAGGTTTTCGTTCTGTGTCTGTGTTTGTTCAGGGCACACACCCTCACCAAGAAAACTTCAGAGATGTCGTCCCGCTCATCGTCCCGCAGGTCTGGAGGAAGCGCCATGACTAATGTTCGTTTTATAAACGTAGCACGGCAGTGTATGTTAAAGAGCGTTGTCTTCCAGGACACGCTGGTGGGTGACGCTCTGGTTATCCTGCCTGAGAAGGAGCAGACTTCAGACCAGCAGCAGCAGCAGCAGCAGCAGCAGCCTAAACCCACGGAAACTCCCGGAAAAACTCAGAAAATAACAACAGGTGAGCTGCAGATGCAGTGATAACCTGCTCACGGACCAAACTCACTTCAGTCTAAAACACCAAGTATTTTATTTTTATGGAGTGAACCTACAGTAGATGTGGTGATTTATTTTTTTCCCCTTCTGTTCAATCCCCCCCAGCCTCCGCTGCTACAAATGAGTGCAACCTGTGCGGCAACCTGGCATCTCTGCTCTGCCCCTCGTGTGACAGCCAAGCTTTCTGCGATGCATGTGACGACCTCTTCCACCGCCACCCCTGCCGAACCAATCACAAGAGGGACAGATTTCAGAACGTCAAACAGGGTACGCCAGCGTACAAGTCCAAAAAAAACAGGAGAGAGAGAGAGTTCTTTGGCATTTTAAGTCTCGTGTCGCTGTCCCTCAACAGACACCTGCAGCATCTGCGGTCTGTTTGCTGTGCACGCTCAGTGCGCCACCTGCATCCAGAGGTTGTGCCTGAAGTGTGACAGCATCTTCCACTCTCATCCAGACCGCACGGGGCACAACAGGACCGTCACCACGCCGACCAAAGCGTCGAGGTGAGGCGCTTGGGTCAATAACCCGTTTATATAACATACAACCACCATCTTTTTCTACATTTTCAGTCCATCCCTGTCACCTTGGAAATGTGCCCACTGCACCACAGTGAACGAGACGCGAGCCGTCCTCTGTACAACCTGCGAAAGGCCTCGGCTGGCCACAGCTGCTTCCACTGCCCAGGAAACCCCGTCGTCACCAAACGCAGGTGACGTTTGCGTTAGTGTCAGTTCGGCTGAACGTGAACCCAGTAACGGTTTGTCTGCTGACTCCTTCAGAGTGGCAGTGTAAGAGCTGCACGGTTGTCAATCAAGGCAGCAGCATCCTCTGTGAAGTGTGTGAGCGCCCTCGTCTGGCCACTCGCCCACCCGTCACCCCAGTGCAGTCCCGGCCGGGATCCCTCTCTGACACTGGGAAGGTTTGTACTATTCCCAATGAAACAACCCAATGTTTGTAAGTGAGGTACCTCCAGAGAGATTTCAGGGGTCAAACGTCAAACAGTTTGTTACCCTGATGTGATGAGATGATACGTTTTTCTTTGGTCCTCCATCCTGTCACAGTGGAAATGCCAATTCTGCACCTACGTGAACACGAAGCCCACTGCACAGTGTGAGATGTGTAACCTGCCAGGTAAAGACTCTGCTGGGGTTCCTCCACCCACGTCTCTCCCTCAAACTCCACCCGGCGCCAAAGACCAGCCCCAACCTGGTGCCAAGCCCATTCCCAATCCCAGACTCCTCTTGGAGCTGAGGCAGGCGCAGATGAAAGAGGACGGGCTCACTCTCATCCACCAGATCAGAGTAAGTCCGGACCGATCCCGCTCCGCAGCAGTCAACGCCCAGAGGATGAACACAGACCACAGCTACACCTGTCGCTGTATTTCTCTCTCCCAGGAAGCAGAAAAGCGCGGCGTCAGCCCCGAGGAGGTGTACGCCGCTCTGTGCGTGTGTAGCGGCAGCAACGTCAACCCCTGTGATTGGCTGGCGTCGGAGCTGCCTCACCTGCTGGACGAAATCTGCGCCATGGCCGCCTCCGTTCAGCTAAACTGCGAAGAAGGGGAGCAGCGCTCAGCGGAGCGGCCGGGACCACTCGGGCCAGCGGGGGAAGGCGTGAAAATCACCCGAGCTGAGGCCAAGCTGGCCTGGTTGGCAGCAGGGGGCGACACGGACAGAGCTGTGAGGCAGCTGCTGACAGGCCGACAACTGAAGGTGAGAAGAGGCACTGCTCATAGACACTGGAAGAGGAAGTTCCTGTCGGGTTTCGGAACTTTCACTTTGATTGTGATGAAATCAGAGCTGTGACCCCCATACACATTCCAAATGCTTGAGAAGTTAGTACTACACCCTTTTCCAAGTTAAATGCCTCCCCAAATCTAGTTTCTATCTAGTTTGACACAAAAAGAACAACAATTCTTTAAAAAGGTCGAGGACATGTGACGGTGCCGGAGGCAGGAGTTTGTGTGTGGTTGTTTCCGGCCCGGACTGTGCCAGATCGGCCAGAGTTCACACAGCTGCACAAAAAGACAAACGAGAGAGGAATGTGGGACACGGCCTTGAGGAGCCCAAAGACACTTGGACACTGGAACAGAACAAACACAGTCGACTGTAGTCAAAGTAAATCTCGTGTTCAATGCTTTTCAGCGACACAACGACACAACAACCAAGTTGTGTGTAATTCTATGTCCTTTACCCTTATATACTTGAGCTGTGTGCCTGCTGAACTCCCCCTGGTCTC
>JBBMJM010005990.1:0-19598 GCA_037832705.1 Centriscus cristatus
TGTCTGTCTGTCTGTCTGTCTGTCTGTCTGTCTGTGTGTCAGTCAGTCAGTCATGGTTCCTCGTGTTTCCCTGTCCCATGGACCAGTGTTTCTTCTTGATCCCATGTTGATCCCTTCAGGGCCAATGAACAAACTAATTAGCTGACGTTCAGGTCCCTGGACTCTCCCACTGTTCAGACACCGGGGAAAACACTGCTGGGACACAGGGGCCGTCTGTTTCCCCCCTGTCATGGCTGGTGAACCCTATTTATAGCAGCAAACTAACTAAGTGAATGTTTTCAATGCAGCCGGTCAACTGTCTAATTTTCTCGTTGGCTTTGTTTGCCAGCAGCAGCAGCAGCAGCAGCAGCAGCAACACGCCTGTTTAAATGTGGTCACAAAGTAAACAGCTCCAGTTCATCGCATGAATCCTACATCATTATTGAAGCAACAGAACCTGTTGTTCATTATCGAGCTTGAGTTTCTTATTCAAATCTCACAAGAGTCATGATTCTATCTTGTGTAATGGCTGTATTTGTTTCTGTCTTTTTTTGTCTTCGTCGATGATTGTTGTATGTTTCTTACTTGTTTGACTATATAGGGCCAATCCTTGTAAGACTACGGATGATCTAACTGCAGTGTGACTGCTCTGGTTTTCAGGCCTCATCTGGGGGTCTCCTCCTGCCTGTTCGTAGATCCCTCGGGCTGTCACGGGACGGCACAAACAACATGGACATGAACAACAGGACGCAGCTCCAGTGCATCCCCCATTGGATAACGCTGCTGTGAACACGCCACGTCACGGTGGTACCATGATCGGTGAGGAATGTCCAACTTTCGAGAGCAGTGTCACTCATGTGACACTGCTCCTTAAGTCAAGTCCTTCAACAGATTTCCCCCACAGGCTTTCATCTGAAGGGGTGACAGGCAGGGTCACCACGTTCTCAAGACAAAACACGTTAAATTGGATATGTGTTTTTTATATATCTGCAGCTGTTGGATCTCACCAGGAGCTGAATTGTTTTGTTTAAAAAAAACGCCTACAGACTGATTGCAGCGAGGAAACGAGTGGAACTTTGTGTACTTGAGGTTTTACATGCCGTACCTTCACTCCCTTCAAGAAGGATTTCCTTCTCATGTGTCCTGACGGATAAATATTGAAATAATTTCCTCATGAAGTTGGACATTGTCTGAAAACAGCTGTCTAAATGGGGGGTGTTGGGGAAGGGGTGAGTGGCCTGAGTGAGACATGGAGAGGATGTAGAGGAACAGATCCACAGTGTACATTACAAACCTGAGGAACCGTGTGAGCTGATACAGAACGTCTGATGAGAAAAGTCTCACACGACAGTTTATGTTCTCTGACGCTGGTTGGTCTAAAGCGGGCAGAGGTCGGGGGAGGCCACTTGTGTCCTTTTCTTTGATGGCCTGCCGTCTTATATTTGTTTGTTCATTCCACACAACAACAATAAAATCATGAAAATAAAGCAATCGCACTGCATTAATTTTCCTCTGGAGACTTTCTCCTTCTCATCGACAGGAAAAGCACAATTGGGGGAAACTGGCCAGATGCACGGGAAATGTTTTTGTTTATAGTAGAATCAGTTTGGCAGCACGGTGGCTTTCCAGTGAGGGGTTTACTGTCATTTTTAACAGTCACACAGCCCAAAGGATGTGGAAATTTGGCAAACAAAACACTGAGAAGGATGTGCAAATCGACAACATGCTGCTCCTACAGGATGCGTTCAGGTGTGGCGTGACAGACGTTCCTGCTTTGAGAACCAATCAGCTTTCAGTCATTACAACTTTATTTGCGTCTCCTGTGACATTTACAACAATCTGCATGTTTTAACAGATGGAATTTGAAAGCCCACGGACGCAGTCAGTGCTGTGACGGAGAGGAATCCACCGAGTGAGACCAGTATGTACGTTTGAACAGGACAGTTTGCCTGATGTATTGCTGGGTAAAGGCCGCCAACATTAGAATCTATGTTTCTCCTTTATATGATGTTTCTGCATTCCAGCTTCAATTTCTGTGTAACAAAGAATCCTAAACATACAATTCTGTCTTTTACAGTCACGTTCACCTTCAATTAACCTGTGAATCATCAATTCACTCACTTATCAGTCTGAAAACCCCAGAATTAACCCTATAACATGACTTAGCATTAAAAGAAAAACCTCACAAAACTTGAAACAAGAACATTTCGATGGAGAATGCGCATATTTATGTTGCTAGGGAGATTCTCCTACTAACGTGATGTGGTGTGAAAGTAGTTCCTCTGCTGATTCTTAAATTAACACTTGACGTTGTTCCACGCGGGAACAATGAGCCACTGTCTCCTGTTACAAAACACATTTGTTGAATGGTGGGAAATGTACCACACCTACGTGGACAAAAGAATTCTATAGTCGGTCCATCACTTAACTGCTGTTGAGTAAATAAACGAAGACGTCTGACCATGAGAAAGCATATACAAGACATACAATAGCGAAGAAATGTGCTGAATGGTCTTTAGTATAAAGTAGCAATTCATTAATAATTATATAATATATATTCATTACCCACCATGTAAAAGAAGTCCGTTTTTTTATGTGCAGAAAAACTCTATTAGCACTGTTCGTTTGTTTTGAGTGGTGTCGTCATGTCCTTCGGGCCTCTGAGGGACATCGAGACAAAGATGGGAGCTCATGGGATGAACGATGGAGCAAAGAAAAAGGCTCTCAAGCACAATTGTTGTTGTTTTTTGGTGAAATATGATCAGATTTGACCTTTTTCAACTCTTTTCAACTTTTTCAACGATAAAAAAAATACTGGAACCCGTGAAGAGGCACCAACCTTACATAACAGGCTAAAAACCCTCTAACAGTGACACTGAACATATGCAGAGCCACTAAACACCAGAATGGACCGCGGCTGAAATCTGACATCTTGCCCTGACATATAATGAAATACAATTATATAGTAGTGTGTTATGAAAATACTGCTGTAAAATATGTGTCTATTATGTGAAACAAAAGCTACAGTACATTCCACCACCAGCTGCAACATCACGTTCTTTCTCCACCGTCGTTTGCTCCAGGGAGACCAGGAATTAACCCCGGAATAAATCCAGTGTACTGTACTCCTCCCATAGCACTTAATGGCTCCGTTTGCATTCATCACCTCCAGTGAAAAGGTCTGGCGCTGCTCGCAAGTCTCCACTCCCACAACTAGGCCCGCATATCACTCTCCTGCCTCACAAAGCCTGTCTCAGCCTGGAAAGTAATGTGACTTAATGTTCAGTACCAGGCTCCACCACGCTGCAGCTGATGTCAGGCAGTCTTTGCAGAAAGTGTTAATGTTGTTCCTGTTGTGTTGATATAAGGAGGGTGCTGCAGATAGAGAGGACAGATGCACGTACGTGACTGGATAATAGTTTGTTTTTCTCCTTTTTTTTTTTTTTTTTTTTATCTTCCACGTGGTGGATTTGTATCACCAATGGAAAATACTAGTCTGTTCTCTTCTGGACTACAAGGTCACAGACACGATGTTTCATGAAATATGTGAAGTTTTTATCAACCCATATCCTTCCACCTTGGTGATTAACAGTTGTTGATCCAAGACGATTAATTTTCACAAAATAACACGTCACTGTTATTCCTTGGTGCCTGGTTGAAACATGCACAAATGACCTTGGATGGCTTGGAGAGGCAGGACGCTGTGTTATTTGTCCAGTGATACAGATACACGTTTGTAGTTGATGGGTAGTTTGTCAGCCGGAGGGGATATTTGCACACTGGGTGTATGTGACGAAGGACTAAGCAAAGGGGAGTATCTGCACAAAGGAAAACAGAAAACAGTGAATGCACATTTCTTTAAAGAACTCAGGAACTCAGCAGACAACCCACAACTGGGCAATAATTATTGGGTGTGTGACGACGTCATCGCAAATTGCTCTTGACGACAACGTGAAGTCAAGCACATATTTAGCTGTTATTTCAGACAGCTTGGACAGGCTGACGACGCAGAATGTAGGAAACGTTCAGGAAATAATTCCTTCTCCTCACTCATGAATACACTCTTGTGACCACACAAATGGACGTCTTGTCTTCTTGTTGAGACATATTTGCACTTTAGACGTGTCTGCAGTCCCAAACCCAAAGCTACCGGTGCCCCCTTTTCTCTATCAGACCTCAATGACTGATGTGTGAGGGTCAACAGATATCAAGAATCAAAGCAGTTCTGCAAAACGATCCCCCCTCACCACCACCCCCTTGGATAAAGTCTCCTTGTTGTGGCATGTATGAATGGTTGCCTTCTTCCCTGTGTGACTCCTTTTATGGTGCTGCACATCAAGATATTCCCATAAAATGTTGTCCTGCAGTCATCAAATAGCCTTTCCTTCCTTCAGCTTCCAACAACAAAAATGAAAGAAAAGAAATCAGTTTCGCTCTGCTGAGCAAACATAAAAAGAACCATCACAAAGGTTGAACCGTTTTACCCCTCTTCACCCGGCCACCCTTTCTTCTGGCTGAAACAAAGTTGCTGCAATACTCGACTGTTATCCTTCCCCCCTGATGATTTTCTTTAGCATTTTTTACTCTCTTGTTTGAACAGATGCTGCCCCCCTCCTGCAGACCCCATCCTCTGGGACTGCCATAGGGCTTAGCACAATGAAGTAACACTCAATTACATTAATGATAAGAGTCCAGCCCAGCCGGTTCCTTCCAGGCGGCAGCAGCAGCATCAAAAGATGTGATGTATATCGCTTCCTGACAAAAATGGCTGTCTTTTGTGCTACTTTATTTAAGAATGGGTTACACAAGAGGCAGTCGTATGACCGCACTCACCTTTCAGTCATCCCATTATTATACATACTGCATTTCATAGCACGTCTTGACAGGTAGGTAGGTACTTTATGATTCTCCAAAAAAACATTCACAAACTTGTCAACATGAAAAATGTGCTGTGATGTAGAGGTAGTTATCTCTTATGGAATAAGTGTTTTTGTGGACACATGAAAGAGGGTCTCGAGCAAACAGCGTCTTTGTGCTTCGATCATAATGTAATATTGTGAATGTGAGAGACCCAAAGACAATTTCAAGGATGTAAACGTGCGCTGACTTGTTTGTACATGTATATGACAGAAATGAATCCCCAGCCACCCGTATGTCTGTGGTAAGTATCGTTTAATGTGTGTGGATATTTGTATTCTTCTTTAATTTGCGCCTCTCAGACTCACTGCAACAAACGTTTTGCTTTTATGAATTTGGAACAGCTGCGGCCCTCGAGGTTCCAGCAGGGAAAATGTGGACTTTTGTCATTTCTCCTCTTTTGAAACCGTTTGGTTATTCCATCCGAATAACCCTGACAACGGTGTCATCAGCCCCAAACGTCACCTGCGGTTCCATCAGCTGATCGTCCACCATTCTGACGAGCGCGAGCCGCAGCAGCAACGGCCATGGTCTCGGGTCCCCCTTTAAAAGAGCCCCGCCTCAAAATCAGTCGATCAAATTCAGCATCGTGCTTATCGGCGTCTGACCAATCAGCGTGCAGATGGGCTGGTCTCGAGACGGTGGTCCGGGAGGGCGTCAGCCAATCAGGGCTCGAGCTGGTCGCACAGTGGTCCCACGTCAACAACCGTTGGTCGCCTGAATAGCGTATTATTCATGTGCACGCTGCGCTTATTAAAGGAGACACAGGCAGGCGAGATGGTGGTCGACCCTTCATCAAAGGTAGCGGGTCTGGAGTGTTCTGTGTGCGTGTGAAGGAAGAAGCGTCCGTTACGAAGGAGTTTCCCTCGTTCTTCTGTTCGTGTCCAAACGTGTCCCCGTCGGCCATATTCATTCATAAGCGGCGCGAAAGAAAACGCGCTGACAGTGTAAATGAACATGTCGTCCCAGCGGTTCCCCCCCATGAAAGTTTTTAACTTCTCGGCCGCCGGGGGGATAAAACACGCGAGTTGAGCCCGACTGCTGAAAAGTTGTAGAGTCGTCATGTGGTTCTCTCTCTCTCTCTCTCACACACACACACACACACACCGCCCTCTGAAGCGACGCTGTCCGCCTGAGCGCCTTCATTAATGCGGGGAGGAGGAAGGGGAGGAGGCGGACAGCCCGGCGCTCCCCGAGCTGCTGCTTCACTTCAACCTCCGCCCGCGAGCAGCTCACTCCTCCTTCACCCCTCCTGCTGACGTTCTCTGACTATTTCACCCCAAGTGCCGACGTCCTTTGATACTCATCCCTCCTCTCCCTCTCCACTTCAGTCTCACCGGCGGCGGTGAAGGAGACCGGCTTCACCTCCAGCTGCTGCTCCGGGTCCGAGGGTCACCTCTCCTTCCTTCGCCGTTCCTCCCCCCCCCTGGACGTTCCTCGACGGTTTTTTTTTTGTTTGTTTTTATTTTGAAGTTCGCACCCAGCCGGCGTCATGACTCGGAGGTCCTGTGCCATTTACGCCACCGGGATCGTGTGTGCCCACCTCCTGATCGTGGGGATCGCCCTGGTCGTGGCTCAAGTCTTCCAAACAATGATACACAGCCGCCTGAAGAAGGTGAGTTCACACTTTTATTAACGAACAACCCGTCCGTCCGTGTGCTCCCCGATCTGCCGACGACGACATTTAAACGTTGTTTTAAAAAAAAGCACACGCGGGGTCACGAGATCATCCACGGATTGACTCTGGTGGGTTTTTTTCCACCGGCTTCAATGGCTCGTGCGGCAGCTTTGCCGCCGTGAACCGACTCTGTCCCTGCACGCATTCGCAGCCCCGAGGCTCGTTTCCGTTCGTGTTTGTACGGACACGGATGATTCACCGAGAGGTGTGTTTGGGGCTGAACGACAACACAAAGACCTCCAGGGACCCCGGTCCCTCTGCGGTAACCCATTCAGAAATCTCTGCATGGCCCCGTGACACAGTTCCGGTGATGGAGGTTTGAACACGCTGCCCTGCCGCCGGTTTACCGGTAGTAATCGTAGAAATAGACGCAGGCAGACTGCTGTGGGGGAGGGGGAGGAGGATGGGGGTTGGGGGGATGTTCTCTCAGTTGCAGTTGTCAGGCAGCAAAGTAAAGTGCATGTGGACGTGTGTTAGTAATAGTAGATGATGAACTGAGGTCATGCTCCAGCGGAGACCTCTCCGTTTTTCCAGGTAGAGTTCAGTGTTTGCTGGGGGGCTCTGTCATGCAACTTGTTGTGCAAACTGCTGACTTTTTGTAGCAGCTCACAGTCAGGTTCCTCTCCCACCCTGTTCAAAATGAATTCCTCACCTGGACTAGACTGTACGTCCAGACATGAGTACTTCACCTTTACCAACCTGCAGCCTGTTGGGATCCTGAGTCCTGTTAACTATTGTTTATGTTCAGTCATAGTGATGCAAGAGTGTTCTGATGGAGAGAGGGGTGGGGGGTGGGGTATTGGCAGCTGACACACCATCCCACCCTGCAGTCCCACCCTGTGCTGACCTTTTTAGATTGTTCGCATTCCTCTTACTGACACAAATCAGGGTTCTGGACGCTCCGTGCGACTTAAAAACATCGCTCAAAAATCCCCCTGCTTTTTTTCCCCCAATGTCCACGGAAAAGTAAAGTAGAAAAAAGGAAAAGAAAGTCTGCTGACACACTTTACAAGCAGAGCGTAGATTAAAAGTCTGGCTCCAATTGTTACCTCATCCAGTTCCTCTAAATTAAGATACTTGGTCAAAGTTAATCAAGGGGGGTCGTGCAGGGGGGGGGGTATTCTGATGTGGCTGGCATTTACACAAAATGACAGCATTGCTAATCCTCTTTCCGCAGGCATCCCACTGAATTAGGCCGGAACAGACAAGCTGAACTGACTCCAAAAATCTACCTAATCTGATGTTTGCATGTGGCCCCCCCACACCCCCTTGTTAGAATGATGCAGTCTTGCTGGTTTGGGGCGAGCTGAAGCCTCCTCCAGGGCTTAAGTCCTGTGATGGGTGTGGAGTGGAGCTGCGTAACAGCCATTCAAGGAATGTCTTGACTTCTTGGTCTGAGGGCATGATTTTTAGTCTGCTATTGTTGTTTCAGTCTATTCATTATGGGGGAAACGCGAAACACCTCCCTCGTTCCGCTACGCTGAGCTGTTGTGGAAAGAGAACGACTGAGTTTGAGACACTCAAGGACAGATGTGTTGGTGGAACACATGCGGCTTTTAATGGTTTAGAGCACAAATTTCTGTTAAATGTTATTGACGATTCTTCGGTCTATAGAAGGTCGGTTGATGTTTGCACATGCTGATCACAGCCCGACTGCACCCAGAGCTGTTTGCTGAAGGTCGGGTTCATGCCACCGAGTGCTTTGATAGAACTCTTTGACCACAAGTGAAAGAAGAACCAATGTTTTACACCGACGGATGTCTCCTCTTCGTCTCTCGGTTGGTGTCGTTGTGACCTTTTTGAAAGAACTTTGTCAAGGTTTGAAAACAAGGTCGTCTGAACCTGAACCACTGAAAACCACCACTGCAAAACCGGCTTTTTCAGCTGCGTTTGCAAAGTGAGAGGTTGTTAGTCCTTCATTAGGTGATTCCATATGATCTTCACGTCAAGTCTGAGGACTCATGTTCTTCTAAATGTGTCACCAGTTCAGAAGTTATTGTTTTTTAGTGTATTCTACTGTCAAACTACAGAACACATCTCAGATATTTCTGCAACTTAGTCATGAATCCACTGTTTCTTCACTGGCTCTGGCTGAACCGTGTCACCTTTTATTTATATAAGCCCACCAAAGAAGATGTTTTGTCCCCCAGAGATCTAACACAGTCTGATGGGAGGCAGCAAAGGGAAGCACGTTGAAGAAAACAAAGTATTCTACACAGCGGAGCATGTGTCTTGGAAGTTGTAAACTAAACAGGAAACACCAGCCACACCTCGATGTATTTTAACTCTTGTGAGAACACCAAACACAATGTATGGCCTCTCGAGTTCACGTCTGAGGTTGGAGGCTCTTCAGGAACCGGCTTTGAAAAAAAACTACACCAAAGGAAGTGGGTCATTTCTGTGTGAGTTTAAAAATATCCTAAAGAATGGAAAACGTACCCTCTGAAATCAATCTACTGGATCCTGTTGTCAACAGCGGCCGATTGATCTGGATGTTCTTTTTGTTACTAATGATGTACAAGTTGAAGCTCATTTGTCATATGACAGTGTCTGTCTTTAGTGCCGTCAGTGTGAAAACCAGCCCCCCCCCCCCGTACCTTTTACCTTGTATCCTGATGCTAAAGCTGCAGACGTGCGTGTCGTGTTATCGTAGCTCGTTGCTGACTCGCACACTAACAGATTCCTGCCTGGGCTTGCTCAGGCCAGCGACTGTGGAAGATTTTCAGCCCGTCCTCTCGATTTCCGGCGTATGTTACTGCTACTTCACAGAAAGGGGCATGTGTGTCCAATGTCTGTCGACCAGGTAAATTCAGAACCAATCTGAAAGGTTCTCTGTCGTTGGCAGGAAATTACTTTGACAGAGAAGAGCCAAATGTTCGAGTCCTGGAAGAATCCCCCTCCACCTGTGTACATGGAGTACTACTTCTTCAATGTCACCAACCCAGAGGTGTTCTTAGCTGGGGGGAAGGCAGCTGTCCAACAGATTGGACCCTACACGTACAGGTAACTGTGTGATGGAGACTGGAGAAAAGGAAAACGGGATCAATTCACTCTCCATCAGGACATTTTTAAACCATGTGTGCAGATCTGTCTTCATCCAGAGTCATCTGCCCTGACTGACCGAGGTTTCCCCTTTCACCTTTTCCACTCCAGAGAATACAGGCCACGGGAAAATGTGACTTTCCTGGAGAACGGCACGAAGCTTTATGCCCTGAACCCCAAGTCCTTTGTGTTTGTGCCGGAGAAGTCCGCTGGTAACCCAGAGGTCGACATCATCCGAACCGTCAACATCCCTTTTGTGGTGAGACGCTGCAGTCCTTCCACCCGAAACATTGTCCTGTAACATTTGTTGTGAGACTTTGACGTGGTCCGCGTACAAGCCAGAGATTTTTCTAGAGACATGGGCGTTCTTCACCCATGTGACCCTGCTCCTGTTCGACTGACCTTCTCGTCCAGGCGGTGATGAACGAGCTGAACTCCTACTCCTTCATCCTGCGGACCATTGTCTCCATGTACATGAACAGTCTGGGCATCGAGCTGTTCATGACCCGCACCGTCCACGAGGTTCTGTGGGGCTTTAAAGACCCACTGCTCACCAAAATCCATTCCATGAAACCTGAGGTGGATGAATTCTTCGGGCTGATGTGGAAGGTAAGCCTCCGGTCTTCCTGTACCTTCTTAACCCTTGATGTTGTTTTAGGACACCCCCAAAAAAAGCTTACGTATGTGCCTCCTAAATAGACAGGAGGAAGTGCTGCAGGAGAAGTGAAACTCGCAGCATGCTGATGGAAGGTCCTCTACTTCCTGTTGACTCCTGTTCACACCCTCTAAGTTGTCTCAGGCATTGGCGGCAGCTGTGTACCTTCACATCAGCAGCCAGCGGCGCCGTCAGCCGATCACTTCCCAGATTAACTGTGTCAGCGAACACTGAAGCAGAACTAAAAGTCACTTCATGGAACAAACCAAGCAAAACGATTCATCTGTAATTAGAAAACCCCCAAAAGACAGACTGAGTGGTCTCACTTGTTGAGTTAAAGTCTATGGGACGACGCAGCACACATTCACCTTTCGTGCTTGTTAGTCAACGGACATGAACACATTCTCTGACTCACTGCCTCTACAACTTTGTCTGAACCTGTGTGTCTCGTGTTGTTTTTTTTCCACCCCCACAGAAAAATGGGACCCATGAGGGAGAGTTTGTTTTCCACACTGGCGAGGAGAATTACCTGGACTACGGCAAGATTGACACGTGGAACGGCTTGAGGTAAACTCACAGCATCCTGTGTCAAGTCGACTACCCGACTTCATTTTTTTGGTCCTTTTTCCTGCTTTTCCGTCGATTGAAAATTCTTCTTTGGCCGAAAGTAAAAGCTCCACTTCCCACCGGTTACGTTACTACGAATTTGTGTGTTACACAACATGTGTGTAAGCCTTTGCTCCCTGGCTGAAAGTAGAACACGATTGCAAAATAAATGTTTGAATGTCCTAAGTGACTTTGCCCTTTGAATGTAATCAATAGGGGTGGGTGGATTCCAGTGGGGATCCATGAGCCCCAGCCCGTCGCTGCTGCTGGTTAGCCTAGTTGTTAGCAACTTAACGTGTGCCCTAACGCGGCTGCTTGTCATCAGGTTCTAACCTAGTAATATCAAAGTAGTGCAGGACTCTCCTTACTTCATCCTCTGTAAAGTGATTGTATGGATTAGAAGGAAACCTGGGGAAGTTCTGTCCCAGGGGTGTAAGTTCCATCTGGAACTACCTTCCACCTGCATGTCCCAGCAGCTGCACAAACACTGAAGTGTCCTATTTTTTTTATTTCCATCAAAAGGGAGATGTCATGGTGGTCGTCCAACCAGAGCAACATGATCAACGGGACAGACGGCGCCGTCTTCCACCCGCTGATTAACAGGAACGAGTTGCTTTACATCTTTGCTGCCGACCTTTGCAGGTATGTGTCGTTTGTTTGTGACTTTGGAAGATTTATATTCCAGCTGGGTCATAAAAAGTGAAAAGGACTGATATGGCCGTTAGTGAACTCCAAACCCGGATGCACACTGTCGGCTTTATTACACCCAGGAAGTCTTGTAAACGACATGTTGTATGGTGACATCAGCGGACGTCGTCGTGAATCTCTCTCTCTTTCTAGGTCCATACATTTGGCATATGTGAAAGATGTGGATGTGAAAGGCATCCAGGCTTACCGCTTCGCGCCCCCTAAGGACGTACTCATGAGCCCTAAAGAGAACCCCACCAACGAGGGCTTCTGTGTGCCAGCTGGAGACTGTCTTGGCACCGGGGTGCTGAAAGTCAGTGTTTGTCGTGAAGGTAGGTGCACCGCCCACCCCCCTCCTCCCCTGATCATCTCGCGACCATAGCGCCTGACCCAGAAACCACGTAGCCCCCCCCCTCCAGTATCCCAGAAAACGTCCTTTCAGTCAACGGCCGTGTCCCCTGCCTGGTGTCTGACACTGTTTGGTGCACGCCAGATTTGACCGAGTTCACGGTCCAATGATTAACTGTGCTGACTGTTGAAGTCCTTCACAGTGGTCAGTGGGGTGTGGGTGTGGGGGGGGGTGATTGGTCCGATAAGACAAGGATGACTCAAATGTTGTAGGATAACAGTGCTGTAAACCCTGGACTCCCTTCGTATTGCTTTTTTGTCACATGTGATTTCATTCATAAAACGGCTTCAAAGCAGAATTTGAAAAACACACAGGTCTGAAGAAAACAACTTCAGTACGTAGTAGATGTGAATGAAATAAAACCACCCAACGTTCAGGATGGTTTTGGGAATTGAACGTTCAGCCCTGTTTGACGTACACATGCACGCAGGAGGTAGCAGGCACGTGGAACAAAGTGTCACTAAAATTCAGTGACTTGACAACGGCAGCTTGAGTCATTTCTGGGGACACACAGCAGGTCGGCACCAGACTCGACCGACCTCGACTATGACGACTTCTCGCGTAAACAACGCTTATCTCTGATCAAATGAAAATATACAGGAGAGTTACCTAGGCAACGGGAGCCTGCACAGGTCAGTGTCAAAACGACAAGCAGCAAACGGGAATTCTTTGAACACGGAAGGGTTTATTTTGGAGCTCAGGTCACACACATTCTGTCCCTATCAGCTGCTCAATAGTCCTGATAGATAAGCAACCACTCGAAACTGGACGGCAGATAGTTTTCATCTTATCTCACGTTTTCTTCCTCTTATCTGTCGATGGCCCTCGTTCAGTCTGAATTATGGAAGGGTGCGTCCAGTGACTAACTCCGTGTTCTGTTTGTTTCCTCAAGGAGCGCCCATCGTGGTATCGTTCCCCCACTTCTACCAAGCGGACCCTAAGTACATCAACGCTGTCGATGGGCTCAACCCCAACAAGGAGGAGCACGAGACGTACCTCGACCTCCAGCCGGTAGGATCACAGTTTACTCGACTAACCTTTTCATTCGAAAGATGGATCGTTTTGCCTCCCAGACGATAATGTCAGTTCTGTGTCGGTTCTAACAGATTTGACGACCAGTAATAATCTAAATCTCTTCTTTTTTTCATCTTTTCTAGACAACAGGAGTTCCCATTCGTGCCTGCAAGAGAGCTCAGCTCAACATCATTCTGAAGCGAATCCAGGGATTCCCGTGAGTTCCGCTGTTGACACACCAACTCTCTCCTGTGTGTCACATGTTCTCGGTAACCCTCCCCTCTCCTGTTCTGCAGTAAAACCAAGCACATCAACGAGACCATTTTCCCCATCATGTTCGTCAATGAGGTGAGAGCCGTTGGGGGCGTGACCACGCACAGACTTGGCGACGGATGACCTTAAGTGAACCGCGCGTCTGTAACCTCTCTCTCGACCCCTAGACGGCCACCATTGACGATGACTCAGCGTCTCAGATGCGGACAATGCTCCTAATCGTGACACTCGTGTCCAACTTCCCCCTGCTCATCGTGGGGATGGGGCTCATCTTGCTGCTGGTTCTTGTCGTGTTGTTCTGTCGAAACCGCCAGAAGAAGGTAGGACGTGGAGCCGTGCTCTGGACTCGACTGTCAGATTAGCCCACGTGGTTTCTTAGACGAGATGTGTGTTTGCTGACCCACTGACAGAGTGATGTTAGACTGGAGCAGATGTTACAGTAAACACCTAGATGTCTAAGGGTTTCACTGTATTCTTACCTCAGACCTACTGCAGAATTAACCCCCCAGCTCCGTGCATGATAACTAACAGAATTGCAAGAATGAAGCAGAACAAAACCAGCATGAGCATTTTTCTCAGTTCTGGATGAAATTTTGCTGTTTTCTTTGTTTTGCTGAATGTCTCCGTTCAGGAAAGATGCGTCGAGGTTTTAGACAAAGAAAGCAGGTTGTTTCCCAGTGAACATGAGTTCGTTGAACTGTGACAGGATGCACAGCTTCTTATCAGTCCACGTCTGTTGGTCTGAACCTCGGCCTCCCTCCCGTAAATTACGTTAACTGAGGTCAGGCCTGCCGTTTGTCATAGGAATCGTTTGACATTTTGGGAAATAGGATTATTTGACTTGTTGCCGTGTGTTAGATAAGAAGAATTCCTGTGTGTGTGTGTGTTAAATATGAAGGCACACAGAGGACACCGTTAGCTTTGCGTAGCATTAAGACAAACATCTGGACCACCCACTGCTCGCTTTGACACGAGTGGACAAACAATGACGTTCCACCTTTGGCTAATGTTGAAGCAGGCTAACGCTAACCTGAGTCTCTGTTCCGCCTCATATTTACCGTTTACTGTTGCGAAAGCGGTAAAAAAGAAATAATTGAATTCCCAAAATGTCTTCTCTTCATTAACAAACGGCTGTCAGGATGTAGCTGAGCACTGAGAACATGTTGAAGATGCTTAATTGCAATATGAAGAAGGTGTTGTATTATTAACCATGTTCTAATTTTAATTTTCTGTAACCCCCCTTTTTTCCTTTCTGTTTTAGAATGAAGTAAAACGTATTGATTTTACTGAGGCTTTTCATTCTTTTACTGTAAGTCTTCATTTTTGCCTTGTTTGCTATTCCTCTGTTTTAATTTGTGATCTGTCCATTTTTAATTACCTCTGGGTGTTAAAGTCCATTTGAGTTCTCACCTCATGGTGTAATTGGCTCGTTTGGGTTAAGTTAACGATGTTCTGCTGGTTTTATCTCCAGTCAGTTGTATGTTTACATCCTCCCATTTCAATGTCTGTGTTCCATCAGACGTGTGTTTGTCATTGTGTCACCACACCACTGCTCGGTAATAACTGCCCTCTCCCCCCCGCCCCCCGACTTCCGTGTGCAGACGGCGAAAGACGAAACGGCCTACACGCAGGTCAGCGACAAGCCCGAGGAGTCGTCGGAAGCGCCGGCCACGGCCAGCCAGCCCCAGAGGAACGGCTCGTACATCGCCATGTCTCCGGTGGAGGCCCAGAAGTGTTGATCGAGGACCCCCTCTGGTCTGGAGTCAGGAAGGGGGGTTGCATTACTATGGGTGGGGGGTTTCCACGTTTTTCACATTGTTGGGGGGTGGGGAGGAACACAATGCCCCACTAGATGTTTAGTCAAAGACATTGCTCCTCTCTCCTCTCTGAGCCTTCCTGGGACCACCGGTCCTCCTCTACTCTACCTGCTGAGCATGGCCCTCACTGCCCCCCCCCCCTCGCACTGACACACAACACATCCCACTCCCCTCCCCCCTCTTCTGCCTGGTCTGCTCATAGGATGAAGAGACTCTGCCGGAGCCTTTCTCCCCAGTTCCTCTGAGGGAACGTCGGATGTGTCGTGTCCTGAGCGTCCTGCGCTGACCTCAGCACTTTCTACGAGTGCTTGCTAATGAACAGTTACAACAGTCATCGGCGACGTGGCAGAACAAACCTCACAGCTAAAACAAAACACTGAATCTGGGGGATGACTCCCTGTAGGATCAGAGGGTGAAATGGTTTTGAGAAGAAAAAGCGAACCTGGCAGATGTTTTTGTAAAAACAAACACTGTACTGAGGCAGACGAGGTACAGCGTACTGCCCTTTTCCTGACAAGTGTGTGTGTGTGTGTGTGTGCGCGCGCACGCTCCATGAGGGTCATCCTCGTGGTACATTGGAGTTTGACACAGTATTTGCGTTTTGGACCCCCCTCCTCGTTTTTCGACACTAGTTAAAAAGGGTCCCCCCAGCTGCCAGCCGCGGACCTGTTGGCTTGATAAAGTTGCTCCTTTTTGACTTGACCTCGCTCGGGGTCAGGGACGGAACCTGCTCTCTGCCTTACGACGGTTCCACGTGGTCTGCCGTCATCCACACAAGCACTGCGGGGGTCCTTTGTTCATATGTAAAGGGGGAACGTCAGGTCCCCCGACGTGTGCCCAAAGACCGATGTTGTTCCTTAAACAAAGCACAAGTGTGATTGCTCCTCGGACCCGGTGTGACCCCGTTTCCTCCCTCTGTGTGTCCCCAGTGGGTCTGTGAAGACCCCGTCAAGTGCCGTGGAGCTGGAATCACTTTGTCTTAGGTTTCACTTTGTGTTTTCATTTGTCGGCCCCCAAATGAGTTGAAGTGGGGTTGAAGTTCCCTGCTCCAGGTCTGGGGGGTGGGTGCCCTGTGTGTTCACCGTGTTCATTGTGTCCTGATGGTCTCACTACAGGTGGTCCGAATTCCAAATGTACATTTCATCAGCTGCTCGCCGCTCGTGTCGGTAATGAAGGACGTTGTCGAGCAGCACACATCCACGCCTCAGTGGTCCCTACAACATTTCAGCACGGGGGGGGGGGTCTTCTTTTGATAAACTTTTGTATTTGCCACTCGCTGCTACAATGGCCATAACCTGTGGACCGGGTTTGGGGGTCTCACAGTCTTTGCTACCTGAACACAAGCCAAACCATCCACTCCTCGATTAGCGGATTATTTCACCAGGTCGTAGACACACCCGGGGTTTCTTGTAGGGTCAGACAGAAGCTGGAGCCGTTGACAGTTAGTGCCAGAGAAGAAGTGTGTTTTGGGGTCAACACCGCCCGCCGGTGGGATCCTTTGAGTCAGGTCACTGAGGCCTTTGTATTCCACCTGTGCACGTGGCCTCGTGCTCAGTTACTTGGTCCATATTTCACCTCTTTACAATCTTAACTTGAACCTAAGAAACCTTAACCGAGAGTCGGGGGCCCGCCCGGGGGGTGTTCAAACACCGGGGCCGTCGCTCCTCCTCCTCCTCCTGCCATCTCCCCTCTGACCTTTGAGTGGAATTAATGAAGCCGATTGACTCATCAGTGCTTGACCAAAGAAAACCCGCACAGACCCCCCCCCAGCACCACGAGTACTCTCCTCTGTGATAACGGCCGTGCCACAAACCGCCTACGTGTTTGATTCTTTTTCCCAGTTGTGCCACCATGTACGTGAAGTATGTGAACAGTGGTGTGTGTGTGTGTGTGAGTGAGAGTGAGTGCACGTGTATGTGTCTTTTTACATCAAGGCAAAAAAGGAAAAAAAAAAGTGTTGGTGGGTGAAAGTATCATTGTTCTATGAGCAGCAAAGAAATCTCAGTATTAAAAACAGCAATACAGCTGGGGTGAAATGAATTTCTTTAAAGGGGCCACGCTATTTATGTACGTTGTGTTTCACCCCCCCATCCTGATACCGTGATCATGTTAGTCTCAGTTGTGCAGGAGTTTTTTTTTGGTTTTTTTTTTAATATTTTCAGGTCCAAACACATTTCATTTGGGATCATGTCATTTTCTTTTCACCGTGACCAGATGTCAGACCAGGTGTGTCCCACCGTGGACGCTCGAGTGTGTAAACTCACTCCGGCGGGTTTGTGAGCGGTGAAGGAAGCGCTGCGTCTGGATCGGACGAATCCGACGTCCGTGTTGAACTTGTCGAAGTGGAGCTGTGTTCTTTGGACGGCTGATCATCTCGATGACCGAGTGACTGAGGAACGATGTAGATGAATGACGCCTCCTTCAGGGACGTGTACTAGTGCCAACACCACCCTCCATCTGCTCCACGTCGAGTCACTAACAAGTCTTTCCTTTGAGATATATATCATGTCATGTTAGGTGCAAAATGATTTCTAAGTAATGTTCCTGTTTAGTTTTGATAATTTACACTGCACAGATGTTTCTACAGTGCTTTTGTAAACATTTCTAGTGTATTTGCTAAAAAATAAAAGTTGCGGTCAAATGCAAAGTCCACGTGGTTTTCTGTTGTATGGGGTCTCGTATGGGGTCTGCTGATCAGTTTGAATAGATTCAAAAGGATCCAGATCCCTCTAACACTTCTGACTGCTGGGACAATATGTTTTCAGCATTTTCTTTTCTTTAGAAAGCCATAAAACGATGTCTTTCATGGCCTGACCTATGTGGGTTTTTTGTCAGTGAGGAAAAAGTCAAAACCTTTGAATACATCTGACAACATGTAACACTAAACATTCAGGACTAATAAGGCCTTGCTGGTTAGTGAGAAACAGTTTGTGTCAAGTCAACCCTTTTTTAAAAACAAAAAAAGTCCACTGTTAAAGTCCACCTGTTTTTCATGTTTCCTTTGGAAACACAAACCCCAGACTCGACACTCGACTCGTTCGTGACCATCGCACACAGCGGCAGCCGTGTCCCGTGTCCACAGGCGTGTTCAGTTCATGCTGTGTTTCAGCACACGTTTCTGCCCTGAAGGTGGTCTATGATATTTGGGATGTGTCCATGTGTGCACAAGGTTCTTCAGTCGTAACCAAAGGTTTGTGTGTCTGTCCTTGTTTGCTGATGTCACATGTCCCTGCTGCTCGCTCAAGTTTGTCCCCCCTAATCTTTCCTGTGCTGATATATCTCGACATCTCCTTTTGGAGAATGGATGAATAGTTTTTGAACAACAGCAAAAACCAACACGCCAATAATGATTAAATTTGTCGTTAGAAGAGAAACAAACTGGTGAGCAGCGTTCATGTACGACCACCTGCGAGCAGCGAACAAAGGCCTCCCTCCTCCCCGACCCACCAGAACACCACCGCGTCCCCCTTTTGTCCCACTTGACACGAGAGTGTCGACCGTCATGCTGAGGTGGCGTCGGCCAAGGATGAAACCGCTGAAGAGGGTTATTAACGTCATGCGTTGACGCACGCTCTTGACTGATGTCAGGGGCTCTCTGGACGCTTTAGCTTAGCTTAGCTTAGCTTAGCATAGCATTAAGAGAGGATCTGAAGTGTCACATTAGCACGGATAAACAACAAACTACTGAGACATCTGGCAACTTTTTTTTCCTAGTTGTTGTTGTTGTTTTCAGTACGTTAAGTTGCACCCATGTCACTGATGGTGTGAACCAACTGTCAAACAAACTTTTTTTCCACAAATGTATGTATGTGTATGTATATATACAGTATACATACAGTAGATACTTATATGATTTAGTGGTCTTTAGTGCCCCCTGCTGGTGATAATGACAGTTGCACAGAGCCATCTGTGCAACCAAAAGCAGAACAATCAAATGAAGCATAAAATAGCAAATTATCAGTTTTTCATGACTACTCTGTATATGTTACACTTCAAAAACATCCCTATTATCCAGCACAACCGACCAAACAAACTACAAATCTGTCATATATTTACCATACAGTCATATCAAATCATAATAAAATATGAAAACATCATTGTGATTTAGGGTGGGACCTGACCAGACTCACCGACTGTCATGGACCCGAAGACTGAAGTAAATAAAAGCTCAGTTCTCTGTTCGGGACAAGGTGGGGGTCTCTGCTCCCCACTGAGGCGAGGACTGACCCTTCAACTTTGCTGGTAGTTGGCAGTGACACAAAGAATCATTAGTACAAACTCAGACATTCAGTCAGTGGAGGTCTGAGTGGTCCTACTGCTAAGGAACGGGGTCATTTGTGCATTTCATATTTAGGTAGTTTATTTGTGTGTGTGTGTGTGTGTGTGTGTGTGTGTGTATTATATTAGCTTTGTGTTTGTGAGACATCTGCCAAATGTTTTTTCTTTTTTTCTTTTCTAAATGCCCCTTTATTCATTAATCTATTTATTCAAAATTAAACAGTGAGACAATATCAATGAACC
>JBBMJM010006417.1:8610-19579 GCA_037832705.1 Centriscus cristatus
GATATTTAATGTGCTAATGCTAACAATTTTACCCCCCCCCCCCCCAGCTCGGTGCACCGAGCCCCCCCACACAGGTCCGTGTCGGGCTGCTCACACCCGCTGGTACTATGACCCACTGAACACCCAGTGCCACCGCTTCACTTATGGAGGTTGTCATGGCAACCAGAACAACTTTGATGATGAGGACAAGTGCAGCAAAACCTGTGCTGGAGTCAATGGTACCTGAAGTACACACAGTACTCACAGTACACACAGCACACACAGTACTCACAGTACACATAGTACGAGGAACCAGTAGGATCAGTGTGTGGCACATCCTGGTGCTGTGGATGAGAATGATGTCACTTCATGTTGCAGAGCGTCACGTGTTCGCCAGAGGAATGTTTGAGCGCTTCGAGGACGAAGAAAGTGACTCAGGTGAGAAAATCGGACGCCACTCATGCACCCTCGAATGCACTCTTCCACAGGAAGTGACGTCGCTGTGTCCTCAGGCTCTGTTGCGCTGGCGGTGGTTCTGTCGGTCGCCATCTTGGCTCTGCTAGCGGTTCTCTCCTACTGCTTCCTGAAGTCCAGGAGGGAACGCCGCAATCAGCCTGCCGCCACTGGCCCCGCCCACATGGCGCCATCCGAGCAGGATACGCTGGTTTACAGCAGCACCACGAAACCCATGTGACCTCAGCGCCGTGTGACCTCAGCGCCATGTGACCTCAACGTGCACATTTTGCTGTTTATATTATTTTCCTGCCATCGTGTGATTCCTGTGAGTGTGTTTGGGGGGATTTTATGTGTGTGTGTGTGTGTGTGTGTGGGGGGGGGGTTATAAATAGTTTATTGTACATTTTTTTTATTTCCTTTATCAATAAATGTGCCAAAAGTCGGACGGAAAATGTTCATATAGTGTGAAAACAACAATTATCAGTGTCAAAAACAAAACTCAAATCAGTCAGAGGACAGACTGAAATACATTATACATGAATGTAGAGTTTTAATAGTTTTTACGGTGCAATTAAACTTTGATCATGTCAAGGGTTTGAACATTATCACTTATGGTTTTGGGACGTTTCAAATAATAGAATGAGACTGACATATCTTCGTTTATTTAGTGGGGTGACACCACCATGTCATGTGATGAGTTGGTGATGAATCCTTCAGTTTTGAAATGGGGATCCAAAACAGACGGTTTGATAATGTTGGATTTTATACACCCACAATAAAGACCCTAACCCTCCCAACATGCTGCATTTATGAATGAAAAGAAAACACTGTGTAAAACAAGTGACATGGAAAGTTATGATGCGGTTCTGTTCGGCGCATGCGCGCCACGATCAAATACTGATCATGTTCCGGGAAACACGTTGGACACCGACAGAGACATGAGTACTATAGTTTTGAATATATGCACATGTACAACAGATGTATGGGTTCCGACAGACACTTCTGTCGCTTTTAGTTCGGAGGACCGTTTGAATGCTGCGCATGCGCAGACGGTCCGGTCCGATGGGGCAGGGGGTGTGACCGGTGTCAGGAAGAGCCGGAGGAGTTCGACAGGACTTGGACTGAAGTTGAGGAGTCGGAAACAGGTGAGTTGGAAAAATCGAACACTTCAAGTCGGATTTCAAACCCAGTTTAAACTCCTGAAGAACTCTGTTTGACCGGAAATAACGCGCGTGCGAGAAGAATCTTTTTCGTCGTCTTGAACATTTCCGGTCTCGGAGTCTCGTCCCGGAAACACGGACTCAAGTCAGACCTCAGAAGAACTTAGTAGAACTCAGTAAAACCCAGGAGAAGTCAGGACTCACAAGAGGTCAGTCAGAACTCACAAGAATTAAGTCAGAACTCAGTAGACCCATTGGACCTCTGGGGGTTCCTGCTCCAACATCTCCAAGAGAAATTCACACATGTTCTGTCTGACAAACTGAACGTGTTTGTTCCTCCTGAGAAGAAGATAGGGTGTGTGTGTGTGTGTGTATATGTGTGCGTGTGTGTGCGCGCGCGCTGCAGCTTCACAGCAGTGTGAAGGTCAGAAACTGATCCTGAGTGTCTCTGGAGGTTGTTTCCGAGGTAACAAACCTTGATGTTTGAACACTGTGACGTCATCATGTGATGTCATATGATGCTCAGACAGATGTTTGAAACGTCTGTTGGTGTTGTTTGTGTTTGTCTGTTATGTGTGTGTGTGTGTGTGTGTGTGTGTGTGTGTGTGTGTGTGTGTGTGTGTGAAGTCATCCCGCGACGTCTGCACTTACACACACACATTCACTCAACAATGGTTGACTGTCTTGTGAAGCTCTGCGGCGACCTTTGACCTTCATCCTGATTGTTCAAACTGCGAGTCATCAAAGTGACACTGTGTGTGTGTGTGTGTGTGTGTGAAAGAGAGAGAGAGAGAGATAGCAGCTGAGGAGCTGGGGGAAGGGAGGGGCTGAGACAATCATCAGAAGCCCTTCCGTTGTAAACAAACCCATGTTTGCCCTGACCCCGCCCCCTGACACGTCGCCCTTCCTGCTGTCTGTACGACTTATTGGATTAAGCCCCGCCTCCTCCTGTCAGTACTGTAGGTTGGCTGCAGAGCAGCTACTGACCTGGTCTGGTCCTGGTTTAGTCTTGGTCTGGTTCTGGTCCTGGTCCTGGTCTATTCCTGTTTGTGATCCTGGTCTGTTCCAGGTTGTGGTCCTGGTCTGGTTCTGGTCCTTCGGTCCCTGTCAGGTAAGCATCATTAGCTGTGTGTGTCTGTATTTGTGGTTATACGGTGTCTCGTAGTGAAAGTTTACCTGTCATCTGATCGATCAGCTGACAACTGATCAATCAGCTGTTTGTTGCCGTTCATTGAAAATTCAGATATCGCTCTGCGTTGAGTTGTCACCATAGCGACAGCTGCAGAGGCTCATTGGTAGCGTTATAACGACACAAGATGTGTCTGTGTGTGTGTGTGTGTGTAAGCCAACTTCTCCAAGAGATAATCTCAGGTCACATGATCACACTTAATCGCCACGGAAACCACCAGAGTTAAATAGTGTGAAGCCAGAAGGCTGTTTTACAGGTTGTAATTGTAGTTTTACAGGTTTTAGTTGTGAGGGTTGTAGTAAACTACAACTACAACCTGTAAAACTAGAACCCACAGGTTTTAGTTTTAGGTGAACTTTGACCTCACTGTAAATGCACATCACTTACCCCCGTCCAGCGCCGCCGGCAGCAGTAACGATGCTGCAGCTTTGGCCACGCCCTCTGCCCTCGATGACCTGTCGCCACAATCAGACTTGACTTGAGTCCGGAACGCCAGCCGCCACATGAGGGAGGGGGCGATGGCGCCCGACCCTCAGCAGACCTATCTTCACCGTGTCGTCATGGAGATCATCGAGACGGAGAGGATGTACGTCAGAGACCTGCGCATGATTGTGGAGGTGAGTGACAGCCAATCACAGCTCGTCCCCCGCAATGATCACATCCGATCAATACTGGCGATTGTCACAGACTCAACAGATCCATCGATCAGTGATCAGTGAATGATCAGGGATTGATCCACGATTTATGATCAGGGATTGATCAGTAGCTGCACACATCAGTGGAACTGAGCGTGTAGGTTGATGTTTTTCGGCGCCACTCATCCCCATCAACACTATAATTACCTGCTTAAGACGGATGAGCTGCTTATGTAACACACACGCACACACTCACTCACACCTGCTCGTATACTGGACATGGCACTAACTGACTCCGCCCCCTCAGGACTACCTGTCTGTGCTCATTGACCAATCGAACCTGTCGATTCGTCCGGAACATGTTTGCTGTTTGTTTGGAAACATCGAGGACATTTATGAGTTCAACAGGTGAGAAACATTTGCAGAGAAACATGCACTGTTCACACATTCACACAGCTCAGTGAACATTTGCAGTTTCCTGAGGGGATTCCCAGGGATGAATAAAGTTCGGAAAGCTCTAATCTGACATTCACACGTTCACACGTCCCAGGCGTCACCATGGCGCAGCTGTGATGAGGGTGAGTTTCTTTTGCCACTTGGTGACGCCGGCTGAGTGTGACATTTTGCTGTGGCCCACTTGTAAAACAAAATCCTGCTTGATTGTGAATGCAACACGTGTGTGTGTGAGAGATGTTCAAGTGCTGTGATCGTTTCTGGGAAATCTGAGTTCAATGCAACAAAACATCATGTTCCCAGACACTGACTACAGTGAGTACCGAGTTACTCCCTTACTCACATTGAACCTGTTTTTTTCCTTTCCGTTCCGATGGTTTCCCCGTTGTCATGGTGACGGTGCTCGCTGTCGACAGCGAGCTACTTCAGGCTCTAGATCTGTGCGACCACGACGCTGTCGCTGTTGCCAGGTGCTTTGTGATGAAGGTGAGAAAGAAGGAAAGTGGTCAGTTATAGATTCAGTTACTGATAAAATGACTGACCCTGTTGCTTCATTTCAGAGCGAGTACTTTGACATCTACACCCAGTACTGCACCAACTACCCCCAGTGAGTCCAGACAGCTGAGGCTGCAGCTGTTGACAATACACCCGTTCACACTGCATCACGCTTTATCCACATCCGTTCACACCTGATCATACCTGTGAACACCCATGTACACCTGATCCCTGATTCCTGATCACACCAATTTACACCTGTTGACATCTGTTCACACCCTTGTACACCACTTTACACCTGATCACACCCATTTACATATGTTCACACCTGTTGACATCTGTTCACACCCTTGTACACCACTTTACACCTGATCACACCCATTTACATATGTTCACACCTGTTGACATCTGTTCACACCCTTGTACACCTCTTTACACCTGATCACACCCATTTACACATGTTCACACCTGTTGACATCTGTTCACATGATTTACACTTGTCCACACCTGATCACACCCATGTACACCTGTTTACACCTGATCACACCCATTTACACATGTTCACACCCATTTACACCTGTTGACATCTGTTCACACCCATTTACACATGTTCACACCTGATCACTTCCGTTTACACCTCTTGACATCTGTTCACACCCATTTACACTTGTTAACACCTGGTTTCACATGTTTACATGCATTTACACCTGTTCACACCGTTCTCCCGTCCCCCCCTGCTGACGTGTGTCCTGCGTTCACACCTGTTGCAGGTCTGTTGCAGCACTGACCGAGTGCATGAGAAACAAACCTATGGCCAAGTTTTTCCGCGAGCGTCAGGCGTCGTTGAAGTGTTTGCTGCCTCTGGGTTCATACCTGCTCAAACCGGTTCAGAGGATTCTCAAATACCACCTGCTGCTGCAGGTACGACGTCACACCTGTGGGACATCAGTGCCCGCGAGGGCTGATCAGAGAAGAGAGAAAAACACTGCATTTAGACTGTGACGAAAGTATCTCATGATGATGATGATGACGGTGATGATCTTCTTCAGGAGATTGCAAAACACTTTGATCCAAAGGAGGAAGGTTATGAGGTCGTGGAAGACGCCATCTACACCATGACGGGAGTTGCCTGGTACATCAACGACATGAAGAGGAAACATGAACACGCCATCAGACTACAGGTCACACACACACATACTCAGACACTTACACTCACACTCACTCTCACACGCTCACGTCACAGTCTAATTATGGCCCCGCCCCCTCAGGAGGTCCAGTCTCTGCTCTTGAACTGGAAAGGTCCAGATCTCACCACATACGGGGAGCTGGTTCTGGAAGGCACCTTCAGGGTTCATCGAGCCAAGAACGAGCGAACTCTGTTCCTGTTCGACCGCATGCTGCTCATCACCAAACGCCGCAGCGAGCACTACGTGTACAAGACGCACATCTCTGTGAGACCCACGCGCCGACACCTGGACGAGCTGCAGTCACGTGACCTGCAGTAACTTCCTGTCTGGTGACGTTTCAGTGCTCCACTCTGATGCTGATCGAAAGCGCCAAAGATTCTCTGAGCTTCAGCGTGACTCATTACAAACACCCCAAACAGCCGCACACCGTCCAGGTGAGACTGATGAGGCGTCGCCACTTTGTGACATCACTGCTCAACAATGCTTGTGTTTCAGGCGAAGACGGTGGACGAGAAGAAGCTGTGGGCTCATCACATCAAACGCATCATTCTGGAAAATCACCACGCCGTCATTCCACAGAAGGTGTGAACGCAACACACACTGACCGACACTGATACACACATACTGACACACATACTGTGTGTTTTAGGCCAAAGATGCCATCTTGGAGATGAATTCCAGATGTAAGTATGAGTAGGTGAAGTGATGAACCGATGAGCGGGTGAAGTGATGAACTGATGAACGGGTGATGATCTGGCTGTAGACCCGCCTAGGTACCGGTACAGTCCAGAGCGACTGAAGAAGACTCGATCCTGTTACACGGAGGAGGAGCTACGAGACGGACGTCAGGAGCGACGGCAGTCAGGTAAGCAAACAAACACGTTAGAGAACGTGGCACTCTGAAGGTAAATGTGTGATTGGTCATTGCTGCTCAATTCGTGCGCTCGTCTCCAGATGAAACTAACAGTCGTCTCTTCTTCTTGTGCTGCAGGTGAGACGGACGACGTGTTGAAGGTAAGAAGCCGCTAGAAATCATAGCGCATTTAGACCTTGTCAATAAAATGGACATACCTCAAGGGGGCGACGGGGGGATTGTGAACCATGTCACCATATCGCGTCTCCTCTTCGTTTGTTTGTTCGAAACCGTTTCGGGCCGTTTGTAAAAGCTTTAGATGGAACATTGTCTGCGTTCTGCAAACAGACCATTGTGAGATGGGTGTGATTGTGCAGCGCTCTGTTAGCGAGGAGCCGTTTCCGGGGTTGAGGTGCTCTGTGCCCGCTGCCAGCTGTGCTCTGGGCCACCAGTGGGAGGACTCTGAGGAGGAGGAGGAGCTGGGTGGGGGGAGGTTACCTCCCGACCAGGTATCTGACTTCACCAGCTCCGTGCTGGCCGCTATCTCCTGCTGGCCCTACAGGGTTGCCACGGTGACGGTGAGGCATTCTGCTGCCAATTAGATATACATCGTGTGCAGCGCTGCAGCGTCACACATCAGATAACCTGGAGTTACCAGCTGCTTCCTGTGTGGGACTAACACATGCAGTGCTTGTTGTTGGGGTCGATGCATAGCGTCTGTCATGCCAGCAGAGCATTCACAACTGTTAGCCTCTGCTTACACGTTAGCCTCTGTTTATATGTGAAGTGTCTTGTTTACACATTAGTGCGTGTTGCACTGGCAGAGTGTTGACACACAGTTTAAGAGAATGTCTGAACTCTGGTTATGTTGTATAGAAGAAACAGTACATATGATTGGATTGAAAACACAGTAGTTAGCCTAGCTTAGCACAAGTACATGAAGCAGGCTAACGCTAGCAAAGCTAGAAGACAACGAGCATGAACACAGGGGATATAATTTGATTGATAATGATACAGTGATAGCTGCTCAATTCGCTGTAGCGAACCCTGAAGAGGGAAAAAGCAGAAGAGAAGAAGATAGCTGCTTAATAACAAGCTAATGTGACTGTAGCATTTAAGCTTGGCTGAAGTAAGGCTATGCTACTAGCTTACTTCAGATGCAGTTACCAGCTAACATTGTGGGATGGACATTACATTGCTATGTAACCACTACTGCTACCTACTCTGTAGTTAGTTAGCATATCTTTGCATTTAACATTTGCACTTAATTTACTTGGTAGTTTTCTGCTGCTTCCTGCCTGAGTGATAAGCTAGACATTTGACCGTGACCTGTCACTGATGGTTAAACTGACGTTCCAGGTGTTTTGTTGTGTTTAAGGCGACGCAGGGAAGCTTCTCTCCTCAAAAAGGAAATGGAGGCGATGAAGAGGCGGAGCAAGGAGGAAAGGACCGGCTGTGTGAGCAGGTGAATGTCTGACGGATGGTTGACGTCACATTTCGTCTGCTTGACTGCTTTCTTTCCTCCAGTCCACCACAGACAATGACTTGTTGGAGACCAAAGCAGACCTTTCTCTGGATCCAGCTTCCAAGATGCCCAAATCAGAGGACCCCGAACCTACAGGAGATCCAGAGGAACCATCTGCTGCCACCCCTGAGTCTGATTCCAGGACCCTCAGCAGCGGTGAGTCTTCTGAAGACGAGAAGGAAGCAGCTGAGGAGGATGCCGTCAGCATCCTGCCCTCATCGGTCCTGGACAAAGCCAGCGTCATCGCTCAGCACTTCACCACCTCCGTGAGACGAAGCAGCTTGGCTCAGGACATCTGTTCTCCTGGCGCTGCATCGCCGCGGTTACCGAGCAGAACCATCAGCAGCCCGTGCCTCGGCGCAGACCCTACGGGCCGACCCGTGCGCCTCAGCAGCGTCGGATCGGCTCCCACAGAGGCTTTGGGCTCCACAGACTTGACGCTGCTTTCTCCAGGTGAAGACAACCTGTTTGATGCAGATTGTGGTCTTCAGCGAAGGCGGGACTCCATACTCTCCAGGCAGGACCAGCTCCTCATTGGGAAAATTAAGAGCTACTACGAGAACGCCGGGGGGGAGTGCGCCACCGTCAGCCTCCAGCGACGGGAGAGCCTGACCTATATCCCAACAGGGCTGGTCAGGAGCTCTGTGAGCCGCTTCAACAGCATCCCCAAGGAGGAACATCTCACTAATTCCTCCAGCTCCATCTCATCCTGTCCACTAAACCCACAACCACCTCAAATGGCTTCCAGGGACTGTTTGGATCCAGAAGATCCAGGCCTTCTCAGGTCTGACAGTGGGCCACATAAGGAGGATGAAGAATTCAGACCTTCTTCAGAGATGCTCAGGGTCTGGCAGGCGATGGAGCAGCAGATCTCCAGATGTGAAGACAAAGATTCACCTCAAGAGACTTCAAGGAATGCTCCAAGAGTCGGTCCTCCTACATTTATGAAGTCCTCCACCAGCACGTGTTGTCAGGAGAAGGACGCATCCCACCTCAGTGCCATGGATGATCCCCAAAGTCCCTCAGCCCTCTTCACCCACACAGGAACCGGAGGTCTGAAGATGCCTGCAGTTCCCCTGGTCACCCAGCCGACGGCAGAAGGACCTGGAAGGGACTCCATCCAGCTGGACGACAAGTTGGACAGCAAAGTCCTCCACCTGGCCCGCCAGTACAGCCAGAGGATCAAAACCACCAAACCAGTGGTCCGACAGCGGAGCCAGGGCCTTCTGGTCCCCAAGAACAGTTTAGCCTGTGTTGTGGAGGAGACGGAGGCTTCAGGTATGTTCTTCATCATTAGCCTCAGTGTTTTTGGCTAGTTAGCTTGTCATCCCATTAGCTTCCACACTGGTTCTGTTCAGATTGGGCCTGACGCTCTGAACCCAGATCACATCGGCTTTGAACAGTAAATTCTTGGTTCTTGTTGTCTTCTTTAGGTAAACCGAACCTCACTGTGATGTTGGTTCCCCACACTTTGAGCCCAGATGACCGAGTCCAACCTCCCACCCTGAATCCTTCGGACCGGACCTGCTCCCTCAGCCCCCTCGGCCCCCTCAGCCCTCCTCCTGCTGAAGGATTCAACTGGCCCGATGTGAGGGAGCTACGCTCCAGGTACTCTGACCTGAGCTGCTCCAGGATGAACCTGCTCAGCCGGAGTCAGTCCATCCCAGAGCAGATGTTTGACGGTGGAACCAAGAGACGCTCCAGCTGCTCATCCAGCCTCCTTATGGACAATGTTCCTCCGTACCGGGGTCACAGCAGTAGGGAAGCCCGGCGTGATGAATGTGGCAGAAGACTCCACAGAGCGAATTCTCTGGAGCCTCATCTGGGCGGAGTTCACGTCAGCGAGGTACAGAGGCTCCAGAACAACGGAACCAAAGCGACGTACCATGTTACAGCTGAGACGCCACTCCCCAACGATCCGAAGCAGAAGATGATCATCGTGGAGAAGGTTCCAGAGCCACAGGTAGAACGTGAAGAAACCAAGGAAGAAGATGACAGCTATGTTGAGATTCGATCGCCGACCAGCCGTGAGAAGATCTCCATCATGGCTGTCATCGACCGCTGCCGCGCCTACCAGGAGTCGGATGAGTACAAGCAGAGGGATGAAGCCAAAGCCAGAACATTCTCCACTGACCACGATGACCAGTCCCAAAGAAAGAACTGTGGAGCGCAGAACATGGTGAAAAGCCTAAGAGAAAAATTCCAGAAAACGCAGTGATCACATGACCATGTGTTCACAGGTGTCACTGGACAGCCAGACGCTCCTGGTGATGTGGGCGTTCCGTGAACAGACTTTTGAAACCGGTGTTCTCACAAGTTGTTTCTATTGTTTCAACACTGGTGTGACTAGTGTTGAAACGGACGCGGTGGTCTGGAGCGCTAAAAGTGCGAGCAGTGCGAACAGCGTGAGCCGTGCTAACAGCGCTATTAGCACAGTGACATACCTTGACGCATACATTTTTCTAGAGACTGCTGGCTGAGGAGATGACCCCCCCCCCACACACACACACACACACACACTTTGGTGCAGCTACGGCTCCATCTCACCTCACTGACTCACCGGCGCCTCCTAGGGTACAGAGTGATATTACAAGACTCACATTAGCATCCAAGCAAAGGAAGCTAATAAACTGTCATTAATTCATTCACAAAAACAGCAAAGAATCAATGTATGAACTGATTAATCAATAACAGGACAAATGATCACTTCCTCGGTCATTAAGCATCGTTAAAATCCCAGTGTGTAAATAGTCCAGTACCTAACGAGCGATGAATGTGTGACTTCCTGCAAGCGGTTCCTGTCTGTTCGTCTCCATAGAAACATCCAGTGTTTGTCTCTGTCAATGGAAATATAAATTTTCACGTTAAAAGTAACAGGACTGGTCTTATGTGTCCAACTGGAGGAGCAGCACCTCCCTCAGGTCACCAGAGGTATCACAGCACAATTCACCAAACAGGTTCATCTCTCTCTCTCTCTCTCTCTCTCTCTCTCTCTCTCTCTCTCTCTCTCTCTCTCTCTCTCTCTCTCTCTCTCTCT
>JBBMJM010006635.1:8654-19576 GCA_037832705.1 Centriscus cristatus
TCGCAAGCTTCTACGGTGAACTGTAAAAAAGAAAATGTTGAGAAAACGCAAAATACAAAGTCAAAGCGATGCAACAGTCTCATGTTGTTGACACTGACTGAACAACCAAAGTGGAGAAAACTCTGCACTTTGGTCTAGTCCACCCTATGAGCCCAAACTCCTGAGAGTACTCGTCCCAACACCAATGCACACACTCCTCGAATGTCACCATGTTCACAGCTTACTTCACTCACTGATGTCATTGTGGGGGCTTTGGCTGCCGAGAACTTACTCGATGTTCTTGGCAGAGACGGCCAGCCAGGTGCTTGCCACAGTGGTGAGGTCTACTCTCCGTGTCCGCTGGCACTCCTCTGGCCCAGGCCAGCCCAGACTTGCGTAGTCCCTCCAGCGACCTGTCCCGAGCAAACAAGACACAGAGATGTCTCTTGTGTGTGTGTGTGTTTTTTTTTTCTTCCCCCAGTTCAATCGGAAAGACAAAGAAGAATGAGGTACCCGAGGGGCCTGGCGATGGGATAGTCGGCCCACTGATGGTCAACACCGAGTGTCCTCCAGGCAGTGACTCGCCGTTCTCACCGTCATCAGGGATGGCTGAAGTCTCTGTCCCGTCCACCTTTGCCTTCCTGACCCGCTTCACTTGGAAAGTGATCTGATGAGCACGAGAATTCCCACTCACACATTAAAGACACGTTCAACAGCCATCTTCCTAGCGTGAGGTGGTGAGAATCTATAATTACCCATTCTGCTCCCTCATCATCCTCACAATTCCCAAAGCAGGGCCCACCACCACCACGGGCCCCCATGACGCGGTCGTTTTTTAGCACCCGAATCCCTCGCAGATCCCCCCGTTTGCCACCGACATCCAGAGCTCCTTCGAAGGCTCCCATAAGATCCTCCTTCAGCTGCCACTCCTCCTCCCCTTCCACCCCACCTCCTCCAAACGGGGTGGCGAGTTTAGACGCTGCCGGGGAGGAGTGAGAGTCCTGCTGCTGCCCAGCTGCCTCACCTGAGCCGTTGGTGTCCGTGACCACCTCTACATCAGCACAGGAGACAGGGGACATCAGAGTTAAGATTGAAGATAACTGTCCATCACATGCACAGAACAACACACTGCTACACCGCTGTGGGATGGAATTCCACCCTCACGGCAAAACAGACAAAAAAAGGATATTTAAAAAGAAAGTACGTTTTTAGTGCCTTTGTCACTAATAGTTAATAAATATTAAAATTGTAAACAGATGCTGACAATGAGGAAGAATCTTTCAACAGATTCCTGGATCCAGATGTTTCCAGAACTCTATCAACTAATCATGTGGTCCTGGGTCCATTACCAGTATTTACTCAACAATTGTCAACAGCAGTAAATCCTGTTGTTACTTTCAAAGAGCAGGGAGTCCTCCATGGCAGAGACGACGGGTTCGTCCTGCTTTTCCTCGCTGCCCTCCCACTCCTCCAGCTGAATGCCAAGGTTGTCCTCAAACATGCAGGCGGCGCCTTCTAGATTGATACATTAAGAAACAGTCAGTCAAAAATTAACTGCTACTAATGCACTGTACAAAACATTCCGTTTTCAGGATGATTTTAACATTTCTTTACACTACAAAAATGATCATTTCTGTTTCTTTGGCAAATGGCTATGGGATAAACGGGTTCATCAACAGATAGGTGCTTTTCTGTGTTAAGGGACTTCTCCCCTGCGTCGTGCCTTAAAACCGTTTAATGCACACCCCCCCGTTGATTAACACGTATGTAAACCATGTTGACATCTCGAGCGAGTGAGATGTTCATGACTGTTACATCCTTGGAAGTGAAATAAAAATGCATTCAAAAACATTTACATCTCATTTTAAAAGAGAAAATTAAGACACATCAGCTGAGAATGTAGTGTGTGTGTGTGTGTGTGTGTGTGTGTGTGTGTGTGTGTGTGTGTGTGTGTGTGTGTGTGTGGGGTACATCTGCTCAAGGTAGCTACTCACGTGAACAGGGCTGTCGGTGTGAGAGGTTGTAGAGGAAGGGGTAGAACTGTAGACACCGCAGGAAGGGTAGGCTGCTTCGACACTGCTCGCAGTTGGAAAAGGACGAGAAAGAAGCGGGGGACGACACCGCCGTACCCAGTATGTCGCGGAACAAGGCCAAAGCACCCGTCACGTTGCCCTGGGCCAACTGCAAGCTCACCAGACTGAGGAGGGTGTGGGGCTGAGACAGGAAGAGACAGTTCATGGATATAGTCAGTATGTGTGCATTGTACAGTATGGATTGAAAAGAATCACTCTATGGTCCACAGTTCCAACTGAGTCGTACTAGAAAAGGGGCGTGTCTGGAGCTAGACCGAGTCGAGCTGGAACTGTGTAGTGGAGACGTGGCAAATTCCTACTGTATCACACTGTAGGACTTCTCTGGCAGGTTTCAATTCTTCTTTACCTCTGATGCATCGAGAGCCACTGCTTGTTCCATCAGTGTCTGTGCATGGTCGATCAAGCCGTAGTGCAGCAGCAGGTTGGCGGCATTGGTGAGCGGCAGCAGGCGGTGGGACGGTGGGGCGGCGATCAGCACTTGGCGCAGGCATTGCAGGGCGCGGCTGCCGTTGCCTTTGGCCCGCCAGAACAGAGCCGCCTCGTTGTGGAGCTGCCAGCTGGGGATGGTGGCCTACGTAGTCACGTTAAAGGTTGTTAGCGGAGTGAAACTGAACAGATACACGCAGGAGGCGGTCTGAACGTTTTTTGATGAGTCATGGTTCAAATGAAAGACCACGGTGCTATCATGAACCATGTTATTTGACACTGTGCCCTGCCTGCTGTCATGAGCGTTTATACTTCTGCGTCTGTCTGTTCTGCTCAGCCTAGTTTAAGTCGTCACAGGTTTATTTTCAGTGAGTTTTCAAACCTCTTTGTCTGGTTGTTCTGCCATAATTCCTAGTGGGTTGTAAACAGCGAACCCTTAGCAGTTCCTGTGGTGTGCTGCAGTTACGGATGTGCATGAAGTGGCCAATGGGCTATAACAACAATAAGACAACACGGTGATGCAAAAAAACGAAAGTTGACCATTTTTTGTTGCTGACCTCCTCAATTATGCCACCAATCGTTGCAGCGGGTTCCTTTGTTTACGTCAAGCGATAGCAAATGAAAGTGAGCGGAACTTGCAGTCACTCCAAGAAGATTGGCATGATATTCTTCTCACTTAGTGCGCTGTAACCTACACCGGCGGTAGGCCAGCGATTTGACATTTAACATGAACCAGTCTGTACTGTGAGAAATGAGACGTTCATTTACCTGCTTCATAGCTTCAGCTATTCTGGACCCAATCTGCTCCAGTGTCCATCCTCCACTGCGGAGCTGCATTGTCTGTAATCAGACATACCAATCATACCAAGACGGCCCTCTGTTTGTTATTTATTTTCATATGAAGGTCATGCATGGATGTAAGTTAACATGTCAACATGTCCCATCCCTAGCACTACCTCCTCAGAGATGCATACCTGGGAGGCGAAGGGATCCGGCAGCTCCTTTTCTTCCAGGGCCCAGTCTAGTGAAGCAGGCAGGAGAGCTGGATGTGGCTGGGGGACAGGACCACAGTCTGGGAGAGCCACCGCCTCAGGAGGACTGCTGTTCCTATAGAGGAGCGTCGCCACGGGACTGAAAACACACAGCGGCACTGACGTCATGTCCGTGCAGCCTGTTTGGATATTGACTGTCGAGGCCAAAGCGTTCTCTTCCAACTTGACGATCTGAAGACAGAAAGGTGTACTTACCTGGGGCCCTGTGTTTCCGGTGACAGGGAATATGTTGGCAAAAGGTAAGCAGGGGGGACACTGGGGTACTCGTGGATGCAGTCAGTCCTCTGAGGCCAAAGCATCTTTTGCATGTCCTTTGACAGAAACACATTTGAAATTCGTTGTCATTTGGGCACCAAATGACCAATTTCAGTCCCAGGAAGAGACGCTGAGGAGTAGCAGGAAGAAGTTCATACGTAGAAGCAACAACAAGCAACAATCGACTGGCGTTCCCCGTCTTGCCTGTGAGTAGTCCTGATGGCTGCCCCAGAGGGCAGCAACAGGGTCCTGGTCCCCGGAGACAGAAGGACGCAGCTGAGGAGTGGCTGTCGTCTGGTTTGAGTTGCGTTCTGACACAAGTGCCACGCTGGTTGCCACTGATAGTTCTTCTCCAAACTTTGAATGAATGAAAGAAAAACAAGTGTGACATAGGACTTTTTTCTCCGGAGCAACCATCTCTATGATCAAAGATCAAAGATGAATGAAAACAACTTTCAGCTAAATTGTAATATCTGTGTGTCTTACCTGCACGTAGTGCACATGCTCAAATAGATCCCCGCGGTGGTAGCGCACAGGCAGATCGAAGGGACAGTAGAGGCTGCGCTGCTGCTGGCCGAGCCGACACATCTGATGGTTTCCTGATTTTTACATGAACCAAATACTTAGAAGCTGTTTTCAAATTTAACACACAATGAATGTCAAAGCTTTAATCTGGAGGTAGTCTGAAACATGAGTGGAAGACAGATGGAACACATAACAGCTCCTCCTACAGACGGAAATGCAATTTGCAGGGCCACAGTGCTCTTTGTACCGAACCACCGGCCAGAGGAAGTAAGTGTATCTGTTTGTTTACCTGACAGTTGTGAAGGGCTCAGACAGTCATGTCAGTTGAGCTGTTGCCATAGAGATATAGCTTGACCCACCTGGAAGTTGTTGTCATTCTAATCTTTAATGCCACATCCTCTTTCTTTCTTCAAAGCGACACCCCCATTTTATTACGAATAATTAGCCTTGGATGCTTTTATATCTCTGCTTTTTGCCATGGATGTACAGCATCAACTGTCATGTTTTTACTGTGAGTGCTTATCTCTTGTTGACTTACTGACCAATCAGACAGCCGAGTTATCACCAATCAACAGCCAACTGACAAGTTAATTATTATCAGTGCCCCAGTCGAGTTGGTGCACGTGTCATCTCACCGAGTTGGGCTTCTTTGGCCATCTGGGTCTCGTGGATGATGTTGTGTAGAATCTGCTCTTCCTGCAGCAGCTTGTGTTTGTCCAGTGCCTCCTGCTGGCGAAGGTAATGGTCGTGCTGCTTCTGGTACTCCTTCAGCTCGTTGAGTGTCCGCTGCAAAGATCTATGCGAACGGAGAAGAAAAAGGCACAATGCAGGATAGGTCGACGATGAATAGGGGGTAACGTAGAGTACCGCAGTCAGGCACGACAACAAAGCTTGACAAAACCATCCTGCTGATGGGTTTCAAGATAATTTGTCAAATTTTAGATGTTCAGCTTCAAAAATACAATACACTCACAACAATTTGAATTAGAAAGAAGAATGAATTGGCTTTATTTATCTAATTGTGGTTAAAAATCCCCCCCCCTACCTGTGCTGGGCCTCCAGGCGCTGCTCTAATTTTTGCTGACAGAGCACCGCGTGCTTCCTCCTCAGGGCCTGCTCAAAGCCCGGCTGTGCCTGCAGTGCCTGCTCATAGCACAGCACCGAGT
Source organism: Centriscus cristatus (assembly GCA_037832705.1). NCBI lineage: Eukaryota > Metazoa > Chordata > Actinopteri > Syngnathiformes > Centriscidae > Centriscus > Centriscus cristatus. Next base: position 14,151 of record JBBMJM010006635.1, read on the forward strand.
GGTTGTATTCACCCAGCATCTGGTTGTGCAGAGACACAAACAGATAATGTTTTTCCCCCCAAAATCTCTGCTTATTGGTGTTTTCAGCTTCGTTTCAACTTACAGCATAAATGTTACCCAATGTGTAGTGACTGGTAAAGAGGTCAGAGGTGAGGTCCAAGGCTGCGATGGCTAAAATAGCAGCATCTGCTGAGAAATGGGCCCGGTGCAGGATGTTGGCCATGTTAACCAGAGCTATATCCTTGTGCTGCCTGATGGTATAATAACACAAAGAGAGCGAGAGCGTCACTCTCCAGGCACCTGAGCCCAAAACGTGCTCTCATACTGCTGAAGTAAACCTATAATCAGCCTGACAGTACCTTGGGGAGAAGTTGAGTGCGCGAACCACACAGTCCACTGCTCTCTGAGGCTCGTTCTCCATGCGCCAGTAGAATGAAGCCATGTTGTACAGCACCCAGGATGACGAGTTCTGGGACGCACAATCATACACGCACATTCATTATTCACACTGCCTTTATTTTGGGGGTTTTACTGACGATACTATGTAATAGTGAAGAAGTAACAGAAAGGAGAAGTTAAGAGCGGACTTGTTAACCAGCAGTCAGGTGTCCTTTCCAAGGAAAGGCCCACAGAAGTAGAAAAATGAAGAAACTCATGTGAATGCTTTATTTACATGACAGCACATCTTCACTGTGCTGTTCTCGCGCAGCACAGACCTTCTTCACATTCTCTGTCACTAAATATAATAAGCATATAACACGTCTGTTGATCTTCAGTTGACCTCCATTGATCATCTCCTGTTATGAAGATGTTCTACTGCAAACTTGTAGGGTTCATACACACTCCTAAGTCTGTGTGCTCCGACTATATTTGTAGGAGATTCACTATTTGGCAGTTTTCAACAGACATTCCTTGCATTTCCACAAAAAGGGCGGCCAAAAAAACAAAAGGCATTGTTGTTGAGCTTACCCTCAGTAATCCCTGATGGATGCGATGGCCTACCACATCAATACTGCGGCCCAGTTCATGAGACAGCGAACTAAAAATGGGGTCTTCCTTAGAGAGTAGTGGAGAGGTAAGGTTTGCTCTTTCTTGTACGCCCTGAAAGACCAAAAGCAAACATTTAAAATATATATTTCTTCTTTTAGCAGATATCAGATGTGTAATTTAACAGAATTCAACACAGGGCCAAGAAAGAAAGAGACATATTCCCAGGTTAACCTCATTTAACATTCCACGGTTTATAGCTGTTCTATCTACTTCACCACTGTAGGCAAACTTTCTTCAAGAACAAATAGAAATTAGGTTGGCTTTCACTTTCCCCAAATTCATGGCTACTCACACTGGAAATGTCAACAGAGAGCTGCTCTGACTGACAATACCAGCACACAAGTGGGTTTTTTTAAGCATCTGTTATGCTTGACAGTCCCAGCATGCACCCACTGACGTATGCCTACATGAACCCTTCCAAAAGATGAAGGCAGTTTAGGCACGTTAAACGCCATGAGTCACTTTCTTATCCGTTTCATTCCAAGTGAATGCAATTTCACTCTCCACTCACCCGCAGATGCTGGAATGCATGAATACTATATGGAAGCTCAAACACTCTGGCGCAGTCAGGTTTTTCTAAATCTGGAGGCAGAGCTGACAAAGAGTCCACGTAGTCTTCAGGGCTATGACAAAGAGGAGAGACAAGACAACGGCAGGTTTTTATATTACATACTTTTCTTTGTTTAAATCCAGAATATTTTACTGTGTACCTGCATTATCATGCTGTTATAATCATTATCATGCTGTATAATTATTTAAAAGACAGAAAGTGACCAAGTCACAATGTAGTTACAGAATTAAAGAATAGTTATGGGACAGGCCTGTTGTTACCTTATGTCTTTGCTTTCTAAGGATATGTAAGTGCCATCATATAGATCCAAGTCCCCGAGGGGCACTTTAGCCATGACGCAATCTGCATCCTCCTTGTAATGTCGCTGCTCCAACCCTGTGTCTCTGTCCTCGTTCTCCTCGATGTGGATCTTCTGTGCCACGAGCTGCTTCTGCTCGACAATGAGCAGGGATCATAAGTCAGTGAGAACAAATGAAATGGTTAGTCAACAGACCACGTAATGAGACAATAATATGTACTCAAGGAAGAGAAACACCTGTGAATTATGATATAAGGGTATTTCCTAAACATCCAACTTTAAATTAGTTTCTTACAGTAGCTCCAATCAAGAAAATAGCGGAAAATCCTCAAATGAAAACGTGAATGTTTTCGGTGAAGAGCTTGAGAGCCCAAAGTGGAACCTAGAGACAGCATCACTGCACCATTTCAGTCAAACTCACACACCTCCAGCTTCTTGAGGTAGTTCACACGAGTCTCTTGCCTCATGAAGATCACTACATCATGTGGATGCTTCAGATTCAAAGGGGAATCGACCTGCAACAAATAAAATGTGATTACAATAGTACCAGGGACTCAGTGTATCACGCAATAAACAAGCCACGCGATATTTCGAAGAAGTCAGTACTGTGTTTTCTGATGTCAGAATTCATCAGCTTCCCTACCACCAGAACACTAATGTTTTTATGACTATTGGCGAAATAAGTGACTCATTTATCATCGAAACTTAAACTGATGAGCGACAGCTGACATGGGTCCGAAATATTTCTGATCATGTTGACCTCGACCACCTGACGTTAGCGTTTTTTTAGGTATCTTGTGTAAGCTAATAGACTCATCCAAAGCAGACTGATTCAAATGTTTCTTTCTCATTTTACGACATAGATAAACAAGCCATATTCGGTTGGAGTTCGCATAGCAACAACGATACTGTTAGTGCTAACAAACGTAGCCTTTCAAGCTAGCTACCGAATGTAAGCGTTAACGGCTGAATGAGCGAACTGTCATACTTGTTGTTGGATTTTTCCGTCCTCGGTGACAACCCAGTGAGTTGTAGCTCCACCGGAGTCCACTACCAGCATACAAAAAAGGACGAAAACCTTCCAATGAAATTGTGTTTTTGAAGGAAAACTGACACGACAGGGCACAGACTGGACAGGACAGCTTTTCCTGATGTCCGCCATTTTTCGGTCTTTCCGCTCTGTGGCAACAGAGTAGCCTCCGACCAGGCGGGGGCGCTGACGTCCACATCAGCGCGAAAAATGTTTTGTTTTTCTGACGTCTGCGTGGGGGGGAACAGGAAGTTCCGTGGAAACGTAACGTTCTTCATGAGTGTGCCATGGATGCACAGTAGCATAGTTTTTTTTTCTTTTTCAAGTACACAGTCAGTGCTATAATGCTGTTTTAAAGTGGCGGGCGGTTGCTGACGACTGTTTCGGTCAGTATGTATTTATATTTCCATCCTGTTTACTAAAATCGATACTGAGGTTGCAGTTCCGCATACAGGGGCACGACCAACTTTGGTTCTTCAAGGTCTAACCTAGTGGAACTGAAAAAGGTTGGCGACCTTTTTTTTTTAACTCGAAAATGATTTTGTTAGTCAACATCAACAGAAGCTAACGAACACTGTTGTGATTCCCCATGGAGTTGACTCGGTTTAAATAGATTGCCTATGTACAATGCAATTACTATTATTTGAATATATTCCTATTATCTGAACACACATATCTAACCAAATATACTGTCATTCAGTATGCAATATCATACTCCTTATTCAAACTGGGTTGAAGAAGTGAAATATATAAGAACACTAAGGTTGTGTTTTAGATAATTAGTGTCACTTTCAACATTTGGTTTAGGAAATTTGCTGTTGCGGACTGTTTAAATATTAAATCACAGGCAAAAGAAGCCTGTCATATCAGAGAACCTCACAACCTGAGGTTGTGCTTCAGACAATTCCCATTACAGCAGCTAAGAAGAGACGAGAACAAGAGAAACTTCAACAAAAACTAAGATAAACATATTCACATATCAAATGTTTTTAAGTAAATAGGGTAAATATACAGATGTGCAGTTGTACAAATGAACGTGCCTGGAAAATGTCTTTTGGTCCATGATATCCCCATCCTTTCATTTAAGATAAAATGAATTACTTTCTCAATGTTTTCTCAGATGTCTTGTTTTGAAAGTACCGGTAGTAAGCAGAGTTTGGAGGAGGACCGCTATGACGGAGCTGTCGGTGGAGAGCTCTACAGCTGTGCCATGGCGATGCTGGAAAAGGAACGCGAATCAATCCTCAGCCCTTCAGAGAGCCCCAGCACTTTACTCACCAGCAACCCTGCCAGCCTTCAGTCTGCTAATGACATCCAGGGCTACGACGTGGAGTTCGACCCACCCCTGGAGAGGAAATACGAGTGTCCCATCTGCCTCATGGCTTTGAGGAATGCCATTCAGACGCCATGTGGTCACCGATTCTGCAAGAACTGCATCGAGAAGTCTATTCGGTGTTGTCCCTTCATAACTCTAAGCACAATAACCAATCGACAATCGACTCAATTGTACTCTCACAATTTGTCGTCTGTTTTGCTGACTGTTTTTTTTTTTTTTTTTACTGTCTGCAATACAGGGATACGGGGCAGAGGTGCCCAGTGGACAATGAAATGCTGTCAGAAGATCAGCTGTTTCCTGACAACTTTGCCAAAAGAGAGATTCTGTCCCTAACTGTTTGCTGCCCAAACCCTGCCTGTACTGAAAAAATGGAGCTCAGACATTTAGAGGTGAGAACCTTTAAAGACTGTCCGTTAAGGGGTTGCTTCCAAATGCCCTTCGTTTAAGCTATTTGTGTGTCTCCGGACCTTGTTCTGAAGTTAAAATACATGTGCGGCAGTCATCAAATCAACTAATTCCCCCAATTTCTTGCGTGTTACACTGCAGGTCAGCATTTAACAGCGTCTGACCAAACATCTCTTGACCCAGTTTGCATGTAATTGATCTGAAGTATTCGTGTGTCCATATTTTTAACCACATTATCCCAACATGTTGTTTTTCCTTCCAGAAACATTTGGCACTGTGCCAGTTTGCAACTGCACCCTGTCCTCATTGCCAACAGGCTGTGAGAAGAAGCTACCTGGAGGAGCACAAAATTATCGAGTGCCCCAGGAGACCCGTGTCATGTCCCGACTGTGCCGCCTGCTATGTGTATGAGGAGAAAGAGGTAACCCTTTGGTACTATCGTGGGATCGTTTCTCCTGCCTGTTGCACCAACGCCGATTTGACCCTGACAATGCCTTTTCAGCTTCATGAGCAGCAGTGTCCGTTCACCAGCATCGAGTGCCAGTACTGTGAGATGGTTCTCATCAGAGACCAGGTGAGTGCTGCGTATACTTTATCCATGTACCGTTATTTCCGGACTATAGAGCGCACCTGATTATAAGCCTCACCCTGTACATTTGTAAGGAAAAAACATTTTGTACATACATAAGCCACATCTGTCTATAAGCCGCAGGTGCCCACATATTCCACCCGTCTC
>JBBMJM010006742.1:0-19568 GCA_037832705.1 Centriscus cristatus
CTCATCCTCCACCACCACAGAGGCGTTCTTCTCCCTTGAGACCAACTATTCCCACCCAGATTTGACCTTGTCCTGACACCGGTTGCTAATGGTGCCGCTGTCGAGGCTATGTCACCGACAACAACACCGTGCTTGGAGACGTCTGCGGAAGATTTATTTTATTTACATTTTTTACATGTGCGTTTGAACTGATCACGACTGGAGTCTTTTCCACACAACAGGGCAGACGCGGTAGCAGCATCTGTCCTATCAGCAGCTAGAGTGTGACTGACTGTCACTGATTGGAGTGCCGGGGATACTAATTACTATTTCATCAAAACCATGTCAAAGATCCACGCTGCCATGTTTGACGAAGCGGCAGTCTGCACTGATTGAGTGTCACAGCGTTTCTAATTTATTGCCGCTCTCCATAAAGGTGAAGTCAAAGTAACTGTCAGCACTCGGTTGGAGGAATGTCACCACTGTGATGTCTAAAATCTGGTAGCTGCTACGGAGCGAGGGCAAACATCAGGCTGCTGAGCAGGTGAGAAGCCCCGACCACTACTTAAGCACCGACGTGGGAGTGACGGCAAGAGGAGGTTGAGAGGCACCACAACATGCTCGTTAATTAGTGTGGCACCAATGTCTTCATAATGAGGCCTAATCATCTGAGCATGGCAGCGACCATACGGCAACGGCCGTGCAGCTATACTGCCTGACTGGCCCCCGGTGCAGCAGCTACCACAGGGGAGAGGACAAGGTGGGGAGACACGAGATCCGAGAGTTGATAGGAATGCAAAATGGAAAAGCGGGAGAGTTTACGGGACTGAAACATGTATGACAGCAGCTGGTCTGCATTGTGTGCGTTTCTACTCTCTGGTGGCGTAGTTAGGTGTAGTACCTTGGATTGGAGGCTGGTCTAATTGGCCCACTGGGCACCGGGAGGGGCTGACAGTGTGGTTGCTGTGACAGCAATTTCCTCTGCAAATAAATCATAGAGTCCCTTTCCCCGTCATACTGCTACTTCACACCATTTCTGTCATTAACGCCAAGCCATCGCAGCTCAAGAGACGCACTGACCGGCATTGATTTGATTATGGTTGTTATAGATGGAACTGCTCTGCAGCAACTCCCAGCCGACGTACACACAAACAGGCTGGATGATGCTGCGGTCAAAGAGCTAGGAGATTGGTTGATGTTTAATAAGGAAAGCTGGGATGAATAAATTCAACTCTGCATCATAAATATTTAATGCAAGCTTTTATATCGGAGATGCGGAACAAACTGTACGGAGTTCATCTTGTTTTTCTCCCAGGGAAACACAGGAATGGTACTGACTGCTCCCACAGGTGTGTGTTGCTATTGGGAGCCATTTGTGTTGTGTTAGTAGCGCAGTGACAGAAGGAGGTTTTGTCTTCATCTTCAAGTCTCTACTAGGTCTGTCCCAGAAAAAAGTTGCAGAGGCAAAAAGCACAACCACAGGAATGTGTTGAGCTCTTCCCTTCCACGGAACCCTCTCATCACTGCTAGGCAAAAGATCATCTCTATTCCCCGACACTTACTCATTTCCGGATTACGCAACTGCACCACCAAAAGCCTGATGCATGGAGCACAAGAGGGAGGGTCAACACATGTCATCTGAGAAAAGCTGCCATGCACAGACGGAAATGGCAGTCCACAACCTACCACTTACTGAGGAGGCCCACTGAGATTTAGATTGGATGGGTTCAAATTATACCCGAGAGCTGGCAGCTTAGTTAGAGGGAGGATTAACATCTACTTCACATCAAGAGCTTTCTGGCTGTAACATCCATAAGAACATACAAACATACACGCTCATGCACATGCAATTACTTTAGTTATCCTCTGAAGAATCAGTCAGGGACCAATGGCAGGCTGCCAGCCATATTAGGACTAAAACCTTCTTCATAAAGTCATAAACATTTGGAATCCAGGCCACAACATCTCCGGATTCCCTCAGGAACATGGCACTGGTAATACGAGTTCAGCAAAGGTCACAATATCGGTTATCCACGAAGCTTCTGTTTGCTTCTGGATGCTGTGGGCCTGAACAAGAAAATGTGAGAGGCAGGTGAAAGCTAAACTCAATGTGGGGTCTATGAGAGTAAAACAAGAAAACACTAGATTGGGTGAAGACAGAGGGTGGCAACGGCTGGTAACCATCTTTGGTTCTTGAAAATCAGCCGCCCCTCCACCCCACCTCCACCCCAGTCTCTCAGAGGAGCTGCCACTGCCTGGGCTACCATATTGTCATTAAAGACCAAGGCCTAGCAAGGGAGCACAGGAAACCCCAGAGCCACATCTCAGGAGGCCCAGCTGCTCCACCGAGGACAGAACTGTGTCCCGGCCTCAGCACTGCTCACACAAAGGCACAAACAAGCAAACTGAACCACAGCCGGCCAAGCAGACAAACATATGTGTGCACATTCATTTACTCCATCATCAAAAGTAAGGAGATTCTGTTTTTCTTTATCTCTTTAGACATAGTTTGCAATGGATACATGTCCTGTTTAGCTATTCTGAAAACCAACAAATGGATTCTCAGTTGTGAATTTTCTTGGAAAAAATCCAAAGATGCTGGTTTAAGATACAACCCCCACACAAAATAACTGATTCCAAGCTTAATTGTATGTTGATGAGAAGGATTTAATAGCAACAGAACCGAGTCTCTGTCTCGAACTAGCAGCAGCATCCCTCTCTAGTGGAGGCAGAACAAACTGGAGGCAGGGCCGTAAGACAGGGAGGACTATAATCATCCCCTGCATATGTCTGATGTGCGAGAGCACGGAGATGTGGGGCGGCGGCTGTGTCTGGGTGGTCGGCAGAGAGGAGACAGGAAGATACTAGGAGGCTGAATCCAAACGAGGGGGCTTTTCTGTAGCCTGAAAGCGTCTGTGTGTCTCCAGCAGATGGACTATTGTCTGCTGAGTCTTGGGGAGTGGGTGCTGAGAGCGTTCCTTGTGCCCAGGGTGGCCTATTCTTTATCCCATACTTCACCTCTCTGTCCTCAGCCCTGGGCTTTGTTGGATTCTGTTATGTTTGCTATTGGTGTGCCTCCACGTCGCTCACTTTTGTTCATCTTTTCTCACACAAAATAAGACTTTTTTTTTTTTTTTCCCAGAGAGGGGCGCATTTGTTGTGTATGAGCCATTTTGTCTTGAGGAACAGGTTGGGAGGCTGGTTGTGACAGGAGAAGAATGCTGAGTCGGGCTGTTCCAGCCTGTTCCTTGACTGTCCCTCCCTGAAGACTAAGTGACTACAGGACCACCACATAAATCACCCGCCACCCAAACAGGCAGGGAGATAAACAACCATCAGACAATGCAGCTGATTAGAGCAGGAACGATCATCCATATGCACCACTATCCTCCTTGCAGATTTATCTCAATATCTAGTGGAAAAAAAAAAAAAAAAACTGCACAAGATGTTCTTTTAAAAGGCAAAGAATGAAAGTAGGGGATTTTTGAACGGCCCGCAAACCGGGCTATGCTGCAGCTGCATGAAATGAAAGCCTTCTTTTAACTGTTAACCTGAAAACTGTGTGCATGTGCATGTGTCACTGTGTCCTATATTTTTCTCGAGCCATTATAGCAAAATCTGCCTTTACTTAAGCCATATGGTAACATTTTCCTGCCCCACTGTGGTTTCTGTCTTTCCCTGTTAGAGTCATTAATTACCTCACTACTTTAAAGACAAGCATATCAGGATCATTTAGAGGGATTCCTTACCACACTTTCCAAGACACCAAAGACATTAAGTTGATGTACTATAATCCCCCCCCCAATACACACACTGAGAAACTGGCAGAACTTGACAAGATATTCCTTTCAAATGTCAAATAAGCCCCCAAAATCCCCCGTTCCAGTCAGAAGAAATCAAACAGCGTTGGAGGTTCTACATGAGTAGATTGTCGCGGGGTTGCTTAGGGTGGGTGGCTTGAGTAATGATCCTAGACTTTCCCTGCGTTACCTTGGTGGAGCGGAGAAGTAAGGAGGCCCAGTATTATTTATAACTATAAAATCTGCAGTTAATCACAGTGCTTCAGTTTTATAAATTACAGATTGTGTAGCTTCTGTTATAATTAGAGTAGTGAAGGCAGGGCCGGCATTCTCCGGGTTAGGAGGTGGAGCGGAGGTAAGACGCAGGACTGTTGGATGAGGCCTCTTGTACTGATGTGGTGGAGCCAGGCCCAGATCACCTCCCCAAGCATGGCTCTGCCTACATGTGGCAACACGGGGCTGCCAGGCTTGGACAGTAGCATCACTAAGTAGCAGTGCTACTCATTTTATGACAGTTTTAAGTAGCAGGCTGCTACAAACACTCTGCTTTTTTTTTTCACTTTGCTTTTATTGATCGCGTACTGCAGGCACGAAACAGCTACGACATTTTCAAGATTTTTAAAGGTCATGCTGAGTTCTGCTGCAGTTGGTATTGAAACCGCTAAGGATCAGTACGCCCGTACGCCATCGCCATACTCAGACCTTGTGTATCCAACCAATTCTGTACGAAGGTGATGGCAGTCATCATGTCTGCTGCAGGACAATAACACACATACACAAATCTGCTCAGTGGAAAGAAAGGAAAGGATAGAAGGGGAAATCCATTCTGAGAGTCACTGTGGAGATTGCTCAGAAAATAGGTGAAAAATAGTTAAGGTTTATCTTTTGCTGAGTTGATGGTGGCTTTCTGTCAGTTTCTCTGATTTCCATTTATCCGGCCCTCGCTGTTTTTGTTTGGGAGAACCATATGGCTGCCACTGTCGCATATTTGCTTTTGTGTGGAATCCGTCTTGTGGTTAAAAAAAAAAAAAAAAAAAACCTCAGTGAGACATATCTTTGATTTATTGATTGTCTTTTTACAGGGTTCAGTGAGGCATTGGCAGACAAGCAGTTGGATGCTAAAGAGGGTTAATCCTGGTCATCCCAGGACTCATTATGTGAATCATCAATGGCCCATAGGAAAGCCATCCCGCACATGTTTGGACACAGTGCAGCCACAGTGTATCATGGGAGATCTTCGCACAGCCAGGGCATGCCCAAGGATTGTCCCTGGGTCAAAGGTCAAGTCAATGACCTGCCTTGATGCACTGCATTTTGTCAATCTCTATCCCTTATCTGACTTTAATGATCATGTAGCACTTATCGCTGTATACTCGCCCAGCCTGGACTTTGTGGACTTAAGATTTAACAAGGATGGAACATTATCCGTTTCTGCCTCTTGTGTGTTGACAACCGTGTGCGTCATGTCAGCCGCGGGGGGGGGGGAGGGGGGGGGGGGTGTCACCGTTTCTTCACATTTCTGAACACATTTGGCCCGAATGTAGAAAAGGAGGTGTGATGTTACACCAGCTCACACTAATGCAGCGTTGAGAAGAGAGTCCCTCAGGTGGAAGCAGGAGTTTAAAAAAAAAAATAAAGTCTACAGGGCATCTTTAGAGGCTTAGTATAAGACTGAGGTAATCCCTGGGATTCTATCTTGTTTAAAGGAGATATTGAAAAATATCTCATGCACAATACTGCTCATCCACATCTGTGAAAATAATACACACCTACAGAATAAACAAGTCCGTGTTTGATTTTACAGTGTTAGAATGTTCTGTTGTGACATCGGAGGCGAGCTCTCCAGCATCAAGTACATTTCCAACTGGAGTGAAAAGACCTTGTCGAGTCAAACTCAGCCATATTCAAGAAGGAGGGGAGACATCCCTTCCATTTATTCACATCCACACCTACAGACCAACCCGGGGTTTGTGTTGCGAATTACCTATGAGGCCAGTGTCGCCAAAGACAGATGCCAGCCTCTGTCACCTTGGAGCCCCCCCCCCCAACAGCTAATGTGACACCCCCAGCCCCCACCAATATTCTTCTTCAATTCTTTGCCTTGGCCCCGAGCTACAGGCCCTCTCTCATTAGGGGCGCTGACAGGCCCTGTCCTCACCCTGATCCCTCATCATTAGAGCATGTAAATCTCCCTGTCACACGTACAGGTACACACACATCTGCTGTAGACACACACACACACACACACATTTGAAAGGGGTGTTCTAATCACGTTCACCTGAGAAATTAGAGCCACAGACCCTGGGGTCCGGGGGGGGAAAAAATGTTTCGGTTCATGCATTAGATGAATTTGAAAGAGATATACTACGACAGGAAATACAATTAAATGCAGTATAACTGGACTGACTTTCGCTGTTACCTACTGTGAAAGAATTCAGCGGCAAATGTTGGAAAAATACGCACATAAAATATACAAAATCTAGGGGCAAGCATCTGGCGGGTCCCAACTGGATCGGTGCACCACTGCTGCATGTCTAATTCAGTCGAGCACTCTGCTCTCCCTTCCTTTCCTCCAGCCATGTAAACGAGCCCATACACAGCATATGGAGACAATGATACATGAGAGAAGATTGGGAGAAGGGGAAGCAAGAGGGAGCCTTTGGAAGGAGGGCGGGTGGGGCTGATGTGGAGATGGGGAAAGACAGAAGCAACTGATGTTTGAGGACTCTCAGAGGAAGGGTGGGTGGGTGTGTGTGTGGGGGGGATGTACTGTGCCAGGGATAGATCTGCAGAGTTGGTGAAAGTTGAGTGAAGAGAGGTGGTGAAGCCCCCGAAAAGTAGTTCTGAATCACATCAGTGTTCAAATACATGATGAGTGTGCAGCAGAAAACGCAGACTCCATGCTGAAAGTGTTTATACTCTAAAGGGGCCGACGAGGGGGAAATCACAGTTATTTCAGCTGCATCCCCAGGGACCATTCTAGTACACATCAGCTTGGCAGTTTAGGATGGAGGTGTGACTGACGTGTGCATGTCTGCATGTTCTCAAGCTTTGTGCAATTTGGTGTGTGTGTGTGTGTGTGTGTGTGTGTGTGTGTGTGTGTGTGTGTGTGTGTGTGTGTGTGCGTGTGTGTGTGTGTGTGTGTGTCTGAGCTCCTTGGGACGCTACAATTCAAGTGCTTTGACCAGCACCTCAGTAGACAGAGTACACTTTTCCCCATGAAATAAATACAGAATGAGTTAATATGACGAAATTTGACTCACCTGAAGGAGGTTCCACATCATCACGCCAGCAGGGAGAAAAAAGAAGAGACAAAAGGGAAACATTAGACAGAGGACTAAGGTTCATCCTTTGAAAAACAATGTAAGCCAGTGTTTTATGCTCCCTCCAATGTCATCTCTTACCCACTACATTCACACAACACAGTGGGGAAAACCACACATCGTTAGACTTCAAGCTCCAACAAGAATAAGTGAGAGAGAACTGTGTAGCTACACAGAACATACAGTATGTACATATACTGTATATGGTAGATGTATTCAATCCATCAGTGAACATAGAGACTGTCTGTGGAACAGAGGTCAACGGAATCAAATATTGTTGTGGCATCTTCATATTTTTATACGAGATGATGAAATATGTACTGTTGTATTTGGGGTGTTGAATTCTTATTCATGATGCTGTTGGGATGTTTTACAGTCTGGATTAGGAGGCGTGCAGTCCCACAGAGGGATGTCAGTGATGATGAAGGTGGACCTGAGGGGGGTGGTGGTGGTAGGGGGGTCAAATCTGTCAGCACTGGCCAAACCTCACACCTACTGTGACTTCCTGCTTGTGTTGTGCAAAAACACCACTGGTGTTAAGATGATGTGTCAGGTGACCCTCCACCTCCGATACGAGTTTGCCTGTCCAACGGAGGCATGCAGCCATGTGCCCAGTCTACAAGGCCAGATGGTGATGACAGTGACGAATGTACAAACTGAAAATCATCCACGAGGACGGGGCCTGTCGACGGATCTGTCAAAATGCGGACCCCCTGACGGCCCCTCATTCACCAGCAGGGCTGCTGCACGGTACTGAAGGCATTATCTGCATATTAGCATTGTTCTGCAATCTTTCTTCTCTCTGCCCCCTCCCTCAACCACTAACTGTACTACAAGAAAGACAGACAGAGGGAGGGAGGTAGCGTGAATGACCTTTCCTCATCTTCAAAACGACCTGCTTCAAAGGAAAGAGAGAGTCAGGGACCGAGGGAGGACACACAAGTAAACAAGAGCGCTGGTGGACAACAACATTCACCTCAGTGCATTCTAATCACTAAGCAAATATACATAAGGAGAGGCCACGTGGGCGGGGGGTGATGGTATCAGAGTTCATATTGTATCAGCCTGTTAGCGTTATCCCTGCTAATCTATGTGATCTACTAGACTTAACGGGCACTCTGAGTATGTTCACTGTTTGAGAATAAATCTTTAAACTGGTGTACAAACGCAAAGGGAACGACTGGATATCCTAGTGCAAGTAGACGGACGTCTGCGACTGACCCTCAACAGATTCCCTTCATGCTCACAAACATCCCAGAGACAGCATCCGGTTTAATGAGTACTTAAATAAACAATTAAAAAAAAGACTACATGTCCTTTACTAATTATCCTCTATCCTCCTGTAACTGTATCCCGCCCTCTTGTTTTTCAGTCTCTGATGCAACATCAGCACACCCACGAGTGCAGACACTCGTGGAAATACAATGCACACATGCACATTCATGGTGCTCCGTCCTATCCATGACAATGGTCTCGGGGGAACACCAGTGAGGTGTGAAGAGTGTGATGGGATCGCAGGGAGCTGTGGCCTTTCTCCTCCAATTACTCAACAATCTGGCCTTGTCCTAATCTTCCCCGAAAAACGCCCGGATTGGAAATGAAGCAGAAAACAGCAGGTTGCCCACTGGGTCATGCAAGCTAATCTCGGCGCACCGGAGTGTGTTCAGTCTGTAGCTTCTGCAAATACAAACGAATGTCCAGGTCCTGTGGCGTAACATTCACAATCGATGGGTCTTTCCTTGATCCTTGTGTCTTTCAATATCTGACCTTTTAAAAACACAAAACTCAACAAGTACCATCTTTACATACAAAACATAACAGGTGGTGACAAACGACCAAGAGTTCAATGAAAGACCTTCTAGACTATAGTATGAAAGCAGAAACACATCGGTCAAACGTATGTTCAGTTCTTTTTCTCTTATTTTGTAGAGCTGTTAAATTTAAGAGGCAATTATACAGTAGTGTGTGTGTGTGTGTGTGTGTGTGTGTGTGTGTGTGTGTGTGGTGGGGGAACATGCCCTACGATCATATTTCAGTCCACCACACAATGTCCACCAGTCATAGTCTATCCATCAGTAAACTAATGAGAATTAACACCTCAAAATAGCCTGTGATTTCCATAAATTAATCAGGATTGAAAATGACTGATGGCTTAAAAGGCAGCACTAAAAATACTAAGAAGCCCAGAGGCCTGCTTTTGATCCCAAAGCACAAATTAAATTGATCCTAACTGCTTTAGACAGCTTCCTCTGTGTCCTTCAGAGTCAAACAATGATTTCATCAGACCCTCATCAGAAGGTGTTGTGTACAGCCATCCAGATGGAGCTCGGCTTTTTGATTCTTCTGCTGCCAGCAGGACAGAGGTGTCTGCTTCTGTTTACATGGGTGACGTATGGACTAAACACATCCATCGCACAAGCCCAGTGTGAGTGAATCACGACATTTAACTTGTGCGATGGGCGTTCCCGATGTACCGCAGACATCTCTGAACCCAACCAGCCCGGACTTGTCAGGCTCTACCTGGCTGCTTTGCTATTTCATATGCAAAGCAGCTGTTCTCCGTTCTGTGGCTGACACTCACATCTGGTGTCAAAGCTCAGGACAGGCTAACAACGGCCACAAAGAGAAGGACGCGTTTCAGTGTGCAGCCATTTCAACATGGCCGTGGGGCAGCGTTGACCTCCATCAT
This sequence comes from Centriscus cristatus, assembly GCA_037832705.1. NCBI lineage: Eukaryota > Metazoa > Chordata > Actinopteri > Syngnathiformes > Centriscidae > Centriscus > Centriscus cristatus. The sequence continues at coordinate 9,792 of JBBMJM010006742.1, forward strand.
TCTCTCAGCTGAGCACCTGTCCACAACGTATCAAAGGCCCCCCGCCCCCAACACACACACACACACACACTAAGGTGAAATAATATATATATGGTGAGGATTAAGGGCTCTGTCTCCCTCAACGGCATGCCTCTTACAATAAATTACTCCACACAGCATCACCCCGACCGCCATTAGCTCTTTCAATCTGCCTGCCTTCACCATGACAAGCCCTGGAGCCATAAGAGATGGTAATGATCTGGGTACACTCCATATTGTTCACTCCCCGCACACGTCCCACCTCCATCACCCCAGTCAAACATCTACCCCCATGAGATGTGGACCAGCTGAGAACCTCAGCACGGTATTCAAGATCTTCCCTGGTATCTGTGGTAACCTGGTGGGTTAAGTAGACACGTAGCATATTGAAGTGGGCTTACTTCATCTGCTGGTGGGTCTGTAGGCGCGGGGGGGGGGGGGGATCCTTCAGCATATCTAAATGCCCCACCCCCCACCCCCACCGCCAGTCTCTGAGCAGACACCCCCATCCATTAGTGACAGAGAGGGGTGGAGACCCTGTAAATTATAGACGAGCTCTACATTGTGAACAATGGTGCATCCACTCTGCATTCCTCTACAGACAAACCGCAACCTCTCAGACATTTTCATTAAATAACACACAGAATGTGAAGATTTCATGCACTTTGCCAAGCAGATCGGTATTACACATTGCTTTTTAAATAATATAACGGTCTACAACTCTGTCTGTGTGCTGTCCTTAAGTGTATTTTTCTGTATTTGCGTTGGCGAACACACAGTCACCACACGTTACGACAACAGTGTGTTTCAATTGTCATTGTCGTGTTGGAATCAACCTTGGCTCTTCTGCTCAGGGTAAAAAAAAAAAAAAGAATGGTGATAATTAACATTCCACTCTCAGCATCCTTTCCATTAAACTTACATTAATGAAAGTGCAAGATAAAGACTTGAAATATTCTCTGTCACCCTCAATCTCCTTTCCAGAATGAGGCCATTCTAAAGCCACCATTAGCAATTATTCTTTTTGTCTTCACCATAATATTTTATCTTGTATGATTCTAAGAAGGAGTCAACGTTGCGGTGTAAGAGTGACTTGAAATGAGACTGAGCCCTGGTAGCACCTGTCTTGGCTGGAGCTCATCCTCGGCAGCCCAGGCTTGGTTGCTTTACTCCCAGACTGTGACCAATAGATTGTCTCCCAAAGAAAATTGAATTTAGAATGAGAAAAAGTGAGTGGGATTCAAAGGTAACACAGCATGAAGCTGCTCATACATTCCTCCACCGCATTTCAGTTTCAGGCTCTCCTGCAGAAAAGTCACTATTTTTCTGACAAAAAAACTGACCATTTTTTGTTTGCGTTTCAACCAGCAATGGTTCCTTCTACCTGGTTCTTTTAAGCCCAGCTTAGTCTCGACTTCGCACTATGAAATCTATGAGCGCCGGGTCAAGATGGAGCAACGTTCAAATGAGATGCCTTTACTCTCTACAACCCCCTTTTGCTTTCATGGGTTATATTCCCACTAGATGGGCTTTTGTCTAATCCTCAAACACTGCGTACGTGTGTATCCATTAGCAGTATGGCCTGAAGGCCTTTACGCCCCCTCAACCCCCACCCACCCAGGAGGTTACCCGCATGCTCTCCGTAGGGGAGATCAGGTTAATATTATATTGTGAGGGAGCAACATTTCTTATTTATTGAAAGGCAGCCTAGCATGAAAGAGTGTTTGCAGGCAGACCAGTGAATTACCTGACCCCATCTCGTTTTCTATCAGATCATGGAGGACCCCAATAACTACCCCACATACCGTATCTCTATGTGGCAGCAGTAGCTTTCTTAACCCTTCACCCGCCCCACTGACCACCTCAAAACACAGGTGACAATGACAATTAGCACCGTTGACCTGATTAATTACAGGTTCCAATGCTCAAAACACGCTCATGGGGAGAGATGTCGAGGTTTTTTCCTCCTGTCCTTCTTAAAGCCCTTTTGGCTCCATCCATTTTTCAGCGACAGCAATGCTGGCTGTCTTTTGACATTGAGCGGGCGTGGACGGTGCCTCGGTGGCACCTTGTATGAGTTGAAAAACATTTCAGTGTTTTTTTCTTCTCGGTAGATTCAAGTGTCATTGTGGATGACACACTCGAACCTCACAGCGATGAGCACTACTTAGTCGGACTGTCCACTCATCGCTGAGAAGGGCAAAATGATGAGGTGAATGAAGAGGGACACAGGGGACACCAAGAAGGATACAGAAAGGCGTGTGTGCACAAAAGACTTGCCATGTTAAAGACTAAACATCCCCACAGCAGACACTCATAGGGTGTTTCAGTGAGGAAAGGGGCTGCGTCCTCCCTCCTGGAGGTGATATCACCGCTGATGTGAATTTAATTTCCTAGCTGACTCAGTCTGAGGACATACCTTCATCATCATGTCCACACACTTCTCCCCTCTTCTACTTATTTCACGTGCTGTTGCTCCACCTTCCCAATCTGACAGACCGTAGTTTTACAGCTCACCGGTGGACGGACTCCTATTTGACCCCCCTGCCTCTCAACAGTATACTGTATCCATCTTGCAGATCCCTGCACATAGTTTCTTTACTCAAGAGCTCTGCTTGACGGAGAGTCGATGCTGAACGCAGTGTCCGGAAAGAGGTGGCTCTGGGAAAATTATTGTATTATACACCCCCTGCCAATTAGATCCTGGTAAGAATCAGCATTTTGAATTTCAATGTGGAGAGAAGAACCTTAGGAAATCCGCCGATCAAAGCGAATGGCTGTACAACAGACTACCCCGGTGCCACGCGCTCGCTACGTTTCAGCTGTTTGTGAGAATTCAATTTCGATGTTGATAGGAGCATGGGCATTATCCACTTAGAGTTATTAATTTGGCTGTTCTCAGGAGGAGCTGGGGGATGTTGATGCTTTCACTCCATAGATCAATAGATATTCACAGGTTCTAATTGATTTTGCCAGTGTGAATTCTGAGGCCGATCAGATATTAGGTTGCAGGCAAGGTGTGCAGCGGTGTGGAGTTTGTCCTGATGGCTGCGAGAGAGGAGACGGAGGGTGGCCAAACGCCGTTCGCTCCTGACCCATATAGTTACACCCCCTCTTGACAGAGCCTCGGGACAAATTCAATAACAGCCTCTAGGACTATTCGCACCGAAGATGGTAACACGTGAGCATTTCAAAATTGGAAAATGTTACGAGTGGATGAGGGGAACTGCAAGCGAAGGCGCTGCATGTTAATTAACGCTCATGCAAAAACAAATAAATAAAATACGACGCAGAAGCTAATGTTCCTAAATACACATTTCTGCCGTCGACTTGCCTGTAGAGTGTTTTGGTTCTGCAGCGAAATAAAAACGAAGCCAAATGTCTGAGGGTAAAGATAAAACAAAAACCTAATGAACTGACTACGGCACTTCTGTCAGTGCCTCTCTGTACATAAATAAGGGGGGGGGGGGGAGACGACTCTTCATTTAGCTTTTTGTGTGCACTGTGGCGTGTTGATTATCATGTATTTTTCATGTGCTTCTCCCGTCTTTACGCTTGGCCTGCAGCCCTAACGTACAAATACACGACATCAGCATCATCACAGAGCCTCACTCTCGCATGTGCACTCATGCACCATTTATTGTCCACACAGACACCACAAATACACAAAACACCCCTTTCCTCACACATACAGAACAATCATGGAGCTGCAGGCAATAGCAACAAACACTTATAATATTGTGGCACGTTACAACATTCAGGTGAATGTGTAAAATGCAACAGTAATTACACACTTACATGTCTTACCCTCGAAATTATTCCCCCCCCCAAAAAAAAATAAGGTAGATAATAAGGGTGTGACGATACTTGTCCCACCATGGAGTGGTGGGACTTCCTTGAATGCAGCCCCCCACACTGCAGAGCGGAGGAGGGAACAGTGTGTCCGGGTTAAATAGATAAATAATATGTTGTTGTTTCCACCCAAACATGCTGATACGCCAGGTTTGTGCGCATGAACAAACACCGAGCGTGCCCCCTCCCTGGGTCATAAAAAGCTCATCATATCCCGCAGTAACAACTCAGTCATTTAAAAAGGTGTGTGCTTTGGGTGCACCATTAATATTAAAAAGGGGTGGGGGAGTGGGGGGGGGGGTGCTGAGGGTGAAGATTTTGTGTGTGTCACGTGAAGGGAAGACACCCCGGTAGAGAGTGGTAAAACAGCAAATACAGCGCTGTAGCACGTTAACTGCTCTGATCTTTTATAGAACGACACGTGAGGAACAACGCACAGGTCTGCACCAAGGGCAAAGGGTACAAGGTCATAATTCACATAATGAATTCAAATGGTACGGTAATAAAATTCAAAATCAGTCGGTTGCATTCGAAATAATTGGCGGTTACCATGGAAACGTTTGGTTTGATGCACTCAAATAACATAATATGATTTTAACACACCTGTCAGACAATAACGCTCAGATTGCAAAGTCTCCACACACATACACACACAGACAAAAGTGGAACAAATAAATTGTGCTGAGCGTATTTTGACAGGAGGGTATGAGAGCATCGAAGCACGAGGTTCTCCTGAATATTTTAGAAGAAAGCACCACGGAGATGGCAGCGCAGTATGGCAGATGTCTGCCGATTTAATGGGGGGTAAATGGAAATCAATCCCTTTCACCGCTCAAGATGCCAAATCATAACACATTGTTTTAATGGTCCCTCTGGATGACATGCACAGTATATGTGGAAGGAAGACGGCGCCACTGACGCCTCTGATTATACCCTGTGATACAATCAGAGATAGGCAGATAAATGACGATCACTATACTGAACACACTTAGCGTAGAACAATAAATCACAGTAGGTGCAGCTTTGAGATGTCCATCATCCTCACGGGGGACTAAATTATGTCTCTCTAATTCACAGATATTGCTCCACTATTGCCGTCTTCTCAATTATGAATGAAGAGAAAGTGGGGAAAGTCGCTGTGAGAAAAAACTAAATCCAAAAGTACATAAGAGGCTCTGACTGAGAGGGTGCATCGATGGTGTGTGTGTGCTCTGACAGCGACGTTAAAACAGGCAACCGTCTGTTTGTCGACAGACCGACATACGCTGTGCAGCACGTCCAACGCCAGGCGAACGTTACGGTTTCATTTTGCCTACCTGGGCGTTTTGCTCCCTGTGACTGAATAAAGGAGTCAAAGCAGAGCATTTAATGGGAGGCGACACTACGGGGAACTTCATGTCACCAGAGACAACAAAGCAAATTAGCTGATAATTAAATTTTTCTCCATTAGGGAAGGAGCGGAGTAATAACTCACGCAGTAGGACTGCCGGCTCTGTCTAATGTCTCCATTCTCCTCGCGCAGGATAATAAAATAGTGGGACGGATGTCAACAGCTCAAAACCACACTGGAAGACATGAGGAGAAGAAGGGGGTGTCGTCCTCCTGATGTTAATGAGTGTTTGAACAGTGAGGGGGACTGGGTATCTTCAGTTCATTGTTGATATCCTGGAGTGCACAGCGCTGGGAAGAAAGAGGAAAGTACAGGCTGCCTGTGCCTCTGATTATCTCGGTGCTGGCCACCTGTATTTGTTTCAGCACCGGATTCTCCAGGACTGTGTGTGTGTGTGTGTGTGTGTGTGTGTGTGTGTGTAATCATCCAGCTGTTGAAGGAGCTTTCGCCTCCAGCTGTTAGCCCGGTGATGACAGTGGTCTATGGCCCCACCTTCATGCTCACTGATCCGGGTAATTACCCCGTCCATCTGACCCCCCCCACCCCCACCCCCACCCCACCCACCCACACACACACACACACACATACACAAACACACACACACACACCTCCCAAAACCCCCATTAGACAGAACTCAGCCACCGCCACCCCACTCTGACCGAGCTGGCTGTCGTCGTATCACCAGCAGGAGCTGGTCTGAGGCTTTACAGGTGATATGATTAATTGTGATATAGCTCTATTAAGCTGCCAACTTGATCATCTCGGCATTTATTATTGTAATCCAAGGGTGAAGGACATCCACTGCAGCTGGGGAACAACAATGACTCTGTCCACCATAAATCCCCCAAAACAGAAATGTTTAAAGTGGAGTGACCCCCAACAAGTTGTCACTGTCAGCACAGAGGAAAGGTCACTGCCTCCATGTAGCCCTGTGACAACCTCTGTGCCTGCCTTCATCAGCGGGGGTGAGCACACAATCAGCCTCTGCAACATTGTCCTCCACCGAAGATGACAGGGAACAGGAAGATGGGGGACCGGGGCCACGGGACCACATGCTGAGACACACCTCCATCGCTCCACTCCAACAGTCACTGGGCTTGGTCACAGCGAAGAGAAAAAAACTGGAAAGCTATGTTGAGCCCAGCACAAGAGCAGGCTGATCGAAATGCGCCCAGGGTAAAAGAGAGCGAAATGAAGAAAGTCACGGTTCATCCTGCCCCCCGTTGACTCAGGGTTCTGTTAACCTATGTGAATGTGCATATAAAATACAATCGACGTGTTTCGGTGACGACAATTAATTAAGGCGTTAGTCTCTGCAAACACCTCAACATCTGTCCCCGATTCACACCAGCCTTTTCTCTCAGCACACCTTCAGTTTGTTTACAACCGTAATTACCTCACACAAGCAACACTACACATCTGTGCTTATCTGAGCTCTCCCTCTCTGCAATGGACTGGGGAAGCTGGTGTGGTCCCAGTTCCCCCTGTAGCCCCCTGTAACCACCCTGCAGGGGCTGCGTCAGCTGTACTGGACTGAGGATCAATGCTGAGGAAACAGCCTCATAATGACCCGGATTAATGATGAAAAATTTGGTGTCATCCAGTGAGCTCTTGGATATTTATCACTGGGGAGCAATAGGTTGCCAATAGGAGCCTCTTAGCACCCTCCTGACCTGGGAGGGTGATGGCAGCTCAAGAGTGTAACTGTGGTTGCTACTGTCTCCAGCTGCAGCCCTAATGGTTGTGCTCTCTGGGGCATTGGCCCAGAGGAGGATGGATACTCCTCGTCTGGTGGAGCTGTTGCTTTTTATAGGCCAGAGCTCCAGCTTCTGTTGCCGCAATTTCTATTTAAGAATGCAGCTGGCTTTAAAGAGGTGGCTGCTATTAATCTTACATACAAGATGATTCCACATGTCCAAAACCGCTGGTCTACCATCTCTCTGACATATATAGACATGTGTTTTAAGAGAACGTGCTTGAAGCATCGGAGGAATAAGAAGGAACAACTCTTCACCTTTTGCCCATCCTGCATGACTTATCCCACTACGTTGGATTCCTAACGTTTTGGCCGAGGCAAAGCTGTAAACCCCATGCAGCTACGGCACTAATGGACATCCTCTATCCAGGAATGTGGAGCATAAGCAGATATCAAGTCTTGAAGCTGGGGCGGCGTGCACGGGGCAATTAAGTGTGTGGTGCTGGAAGGAGTGCAGGTGTGCGGACTGGTGATAAGGACAGCGCCGCTGCCATTACTCATCCACCAGCAATAACAGCAAATAGACTGCCAGCAGATGACGGGTCTGCTCTGGCAGCTTCCTAAAGCTTTTCCTCAGCCGGAGAGAAGAGTGTGTGGCGGAACAGAGTGGATAAGCAATAGATAGCGATGGAAAGTGCATTTCATCATGTCAGAAAGGACAGGGGGGGAAAAGTGGGTTTATGGAATATTGCTGAGGGAAGAGTCATTAAGAAAAAAAACAAGGCAATTCGGCAGACTGGCTTGTTTCAAAACAATTACGATAAATTAAGTGCTGCTGGTGGCATTTCACATTGGAGATACTGGGTTTTATTATCACTAAAGTGCAGCATTATGGAGCCAGAGAGGAGCATAATTCATTGACAGAATTTAAGAATACGAGAAAGATTGCATCATTCACTAATAAATCAACTTTTTCAACGTAGTTAAGGTGGATGTTCCACACCCTCCCTGAGTGATGTATGCTTACATGGGGCGTTGAGACAGATGCAGGCTCATTGTTGTGAGTAAACCGCTTGCAATTTACATTTATCATACCTTCATTTAAGACATGTACATGTGGGCGGCATTTGAAAGCGGGGTTCAACACCTGACGGCGTTGTATTTGCATAAACTGTCACGTAAATACAATCATGTATTGACCCTACATGTCATGTGTGAAATGTGTATTTTGTTTACGTACTTAATTCAACAGCATATTGGTGGAAAGTATTCTAGAATGCAGAATGAAATGTGACCACAGAGCAGAATAGAGTTACTGGTTATAGTACCTCGTTAAACCTCGGATTTAACTGCTGTTGAGCACGTGAACGTCCTCACATGTAGATCTTTGACAGTAATATCAATAGGTGACATCCCCTCTGCATGTACTTATTCCTGAATAGTGGCATTGCCAAACGAGGTCAGGCTGCTTATGTGCTGGCGTTCCACTTTATCAAGTAGATACAGTCGTTCTTCGGCAGCCCCCGAGGATCTCGGTGGCCCCTTTCTCCCGGTCAGCAGATCCTGTGTTGTCTCATTGTCTCGCTGGCCTTGAGGGGAAGGACATCCTGTCTGCCTTGTCTACCCGGGCAGCGACGGAGCAGGCGACAAGCAGATGCATGCTGTTTCATGTGTAGTAGCATGCATATGTATGGGCAGGTTCAACCACTTGACAAGGGACTGAGACCTGTGAGGAGGGGCTCTCTGCTGAGGCGTCGTGGAAAAGGCTATCCATCAGCGGTGACAAACCCACTGTCATCTTTGACATTTATCACTGTCTGCTTGGTGTGTGTGTGTGTGTGTGTGCCACCGTTTCACACTCCTCTGTGCGAGGGGACTTAAAGGATAGCCAGGTGCTAATAACTCACGAGGGGGTTTCCACGAGGAATGGAGGGAAAAGGTAGAATTAAAGTGTAGGCATTTTCTCCCTCTCACTAACGTGGTTTTCATATGCTGATGTCAGCAGTTCATTATTTTCAGCCTTGAATCCCAGCACCGCTCTCCCCCTGCAAGCAAAGACAGCAGAATACAAAAAAAAAAACCCAACAACTTGCCCCTGGAGATACATCTGAAGATATAATTTACTCTGCAAAGTAAAACTCATGAGGATACAGTTCTAAAATGCAAATAATGCTTTCTTACATGACCCGCGCAGGCAAGTGAAGAAGAGATGGACAAGAAAGAAATGCTGGCTCCCAGGAAGGGACCGATGCCACCTCGATGTCCCATCTCCCTGACACCTGCTTGGCATCTCCTCAGTTTAATTAGCTGCTAGTAATCAAACGGTGGGAGATTAAGACCCCTAACATACTGTAGGCTGACGATAAGTCCTCAAGAGGGACTTGGGACTTTGCAGAGGGAAACAAAACACTGAAACTGTTCATTGTGTTTAGCTGAGGAAAGAAAAGATCCAGTAAGACTGTGTGAGTGTGTGTGTGTGAGAGAGAGAGAGGGTAGACAAGCAATGAATAATTCATCCAAGCACGCAGAGGCTGCAGTAATTAGACTAAACACATAGATACACGTTCACACAACACAAAACCAGAGGACGTATGATAAATCCATTACCTCGACTCTATGAGTCTATGAGGTGCAGGCACTGTGGTTCAGAACAGCTCAAACCAGTGTCAGGGTCAACACACACACACACACACACACACACACACACACACACACACACACACACACACACACACACACACACCCCGACCTGCTGCAGAGTTCAAGATTTTAAATCATGAAGCTTCAAATGTGTGTGTGCAAATCAACTTCTGGGAGGCAC
>JBBMJM010006851.1:6428-18071 GCA_037832705.1 Centriscus cristatus
TGGCTACCTGATTCCCAAATAACGGGAACTATTAATGTCCCATCAGGGCAAATAGAAAGCCCACAGCCACATTTATACTGAAGAAGACTTTGGGATTTGATGTGCTGTCCCACGCTGAATGTGATCAAACAGCAGGTGTTAGCTACTCGTTACCCACCCAGCATCCTTGAAGAGATCTAGGAAGGCATGGAACTTGGTAAAAGAGTTTTCAATGCTCTCAAGGACGGCTTCATCTTCGAGAGCACTGTGAGCTGGTGCTGATGCAGAGCCGGTGGCTGCGAGCGCCGCCGACAGCGAGAGGTTGTTGTCGCGAAGACGGGCGTTCTCCAGCTCACACTGAATGGACGAGGACAAAGGTCATGACTCCCGGTGAACAGCCGAGGAACACTGCCTGTAAGTTAGAACACACTATACCCCTGTGTGTGGTGAAATAACTTTTAATGCAGGTATGACGATGTAGTTTGAGCTGATTGAAGTTTACAAAAGACAGAATATCGTTACCTCCATGAGACGTGATTCAGCTTTTAGTCTGGCTCTCCGCTCCTCTGCCAGCCTTAGCCGACACTCCTTTAGCTCCATCTGCAGGACACGCCGACAGACGACAGAGGTTCAGGAGAGAACAGTGATTCATTGAAAACGACTGCAGGTGCTTCTAAGGTCGACGTCAGCTGAAATGGTTTGAGCCACGTGGGACTGACCAGAACGTGGTCCAGCTGCCGTCCGATCATCCTTTCCTGGAGACTAGAAGAAGGTCTCTGCTCCACATCGACCACCACTTTGTCATCTCCCCCGTCCTCATCTCCCTCCGAATCTAACTCCACAGTAACTCTGACAGTGGCTGCGGTCTAAAAGGATCAAGGTTCATGTTTTACACACTTGTCTTGAGTTAGGTTTTCTTTCTGCACAGAGCCAAAACATACCTGAAAGCTGTGGTTTATCGCAGCAACTCCCGGAGAAAGACCTCTGCAACAAAACGATCCAACATGTCTTGGGTGACGACAAGACTGACAACGCCGCAGGATTACCGCAATTTCCGGACTATAAGGCGCACCTGATTATAAGCCTCACCCTGTACATTTTTAAAGGAAAAAACATTTATGTACATACATAAGCTGCACCTGTCTACAAGCCGCAGGTGCCCACAAATTCCACCTGTCTCACTTTTTTCTGCTAGAGCGCCCCTGGCGACTGTTAGAAAAATGTGTAAATTGGCTGCACCTTTGTATAAGCCTCATGGTTCAAAACTTATGAAAAAAGTAGCGGCTTATAGTCCAGAAATTACGGTAGTTGATTTATTAGTTCACATGTCCTTACCTCTGCTGCTCAGCACGTGCGGCAGTCCGCCATGGCATATGTTTGTCGTGGAAAAAGGGCTTTTGACGCGGAGCGGCGCTTGAACTCTGCCCACCTTTCCGAGGAGTCGCATCAATAGACAAACTTAATAATCGGACAACTGGACATTACTTTCAGATATCTAAGGTGTTCAGCTCCTTGGGAACAATGACGATGGACCGAGGGGGGATCAGTCTTTATTTGTATACCGATAGAACCTTTCATACATCAAATACTTTTAATAAAAGTAAAAATCCCAGTCTAAGACCACAGGGCAAGAATAATTGAAAACCATTCGAAACAAGGAACCAAATGTGATGTTATGAAACACAAATACCTGTCTTTAAAGGGTTCGCTCGCCTTTTAGGGCAGGACATTTTCTGTGGTTCTATGGCAGCAGGTTTGATCCAGTGGTACTGAAACAAACAAACAAAAAAGAACACATAAAACACAAATAGTGCTGCATCCTTCTGGCAGTGGTCGCCGACACTCACCTCTGGGGACTGTCCATCGACGTTCATCAGCACTTTCTCAATTACAGTTTTAATCAGGAAGTTGTCTGCGAGAGGAAAAGGGATTTTTTTGTTATTTCTTTTGTTAACATGTACGAATTTATGATTTATTACATATTCAAAAACTGGCTTTCATTTTGATACAAAAGAAACAAAGTATTTTCAAGCTGTGCTGGCTGCACTACACACGTTCTTTTAATACCAGGTGCAGTGTGATTTAAAAAAAAGGCTTCTTACCAACTAACGGGTTAGTCCGGATATCCAATACACACAGAGTAGAATTTGTTTTCAGGGTTCCCAGCAAATGAGAAGCTCCTTTGTTGGAGAGACCACACTTCTGCAGGTCCACTGCTGCTCAACACACAACAGAAACAGACGACCTCAGCAAAACTCCAATGCGACAAACAAACTTTCTATCTGAGACCTTCTGACCTTTAATCCAGAGGTCCTCCGCCAGTTCCTGTGCAAGAGCAGCAGCACCCCGGTCCCCGATCAAAGTGTTACCGTTCAGGGTGACACGGCGGAGACCTCGCATTTCTTCATACTGTGGTTGGCGATACCTCAGAGACGCCACCCATGCGGTACCTTGCCTCTGCATCCCTTGATGCTGACATAAAAGTTTAAATGCAATTCAAGATGAGATGTCGGGATAATTTCAAGGCATGCATTTCTTGAAATAGAATTTGAAATGATGGAACACACAGCACTAGATGGAGACGATCGAAAATGGTTAAGCCAGATAAGTTCTTCAAATGTGATAGCGCACCTTAATAATATTGGCCATATGCTCTGCGCCCCTCCAGGTGATGTTGCAAGCTGTAAAATCGACGGTTCTGATGTTTGCGGAGTACTTCACACTTTGGCAAATAACTGAAAAATATCAAAATGACAGGCAAGTTTCCATCTCGTTGGTATAGCAAAGTGTGACTTTGTTGTGCATTAAAAACACAAACCTTCTAAGCCAGCATCAGCGATTGGACAGTGAGCCAGAGATAGGTTTTCCAACGAAGCACTTTTTGCCAAACCCTGGAAGACAACATACATGGCAAATGACATTCAGTGAGTTAAAACATGGACTTTTTTTTTTAAACATGAAAAGTATCAATTCACTGGAGTTTGCCATTCTATAAGACAAAAGAAGATTAGAAACCGGTGGAGTGGGTAATATAAGCAAAGGACCTTCATACAACACTGTAGTGTAAAAGTCTGGCTGCCAATATGGGCCTATTTTTTGGATATGAACCCAGGACAAATTCGGTCCGGTCTTTATAATGCGTTTTATTTTCCTACTTGTGTTGTGTTGTTGTAGTTCAATAACATTCAATAACAACCATAAAACAGAAAAAAAAATTAAAAAAAATCTTAAGCATAAATCTGAGCAGTCAAAAAGTGCCTCCCCAGCTTCTACCTTGGTAAATGCCCCCAAAATGACTACTGACTGCCCTCTAGTGGTTTGGAGGTGTTCATGCCAACATAAATTACACCAGCATAAATTATGGTTCTTACGAATACAAATGTCAGAACAGACATGTGATCAATGTTTCCTTCCCCCCCCCCCATACTTTTGTTTTTCACCTTTGTTATGGTGACGAGGTCTCTTTCTCTCAGTGGAAGCCCATTGAGCTGTAACGTCTTCAGATTGGATGAAACAGCCAGGCACTCTCTCAGGGCCTTGCACAACTTGAAAGTCATGTCTTTCGAACGAATAGCAGGGCTCCTCTTCTTGAAGACAGACCTACAGTATCTTCGATCTGCAATCAGGGACAATGTCTCAGAACAAGAACACAAGTTTCAGCTACATCTCGTGAACGTTCAGCCTTACCAGCTTCTCCAGATGCGACACTAGTTTGGTGCGTACTGCTTATTGCGATGTGATGAAGGTGTTTGTTGATGGAAATGGAGTTGAGAATAGGAGGCCAGTCGATCAGTTTGACACAGTCTCCATTGAAGTCCAGAATCCCTTTGTGGAGGTTCATTTTGACAGCAGGGAGAGGAACTGATTCTTGTCTAGCACACGCCAGCTCATAATTTGACAGGAAGTCCTGCGCAAGCTGAGCGGGGTCTTGAACCATTGCTGATCAAACACAACAGAGAAGTTCAAATTATCGAAATAAATTAATAAATTCGGCATAAAAAAACCCTGCTGAGGTCATCCATACCTACACTTTATACTTATTATTATTACTTATACTAGTGTCTAACTCAAAATATAGCAGTGTATCAGCATAGTTTGTTCTGTTGTTCTTAACGCCAGTAATGGGTTTTATATTCAGCCAGTGTCGCTAGCAAGCTAGGCTCCTAGCAACAGTCTCTGTGAACGCAGAGTGACATTAGCAGCAGTCGTGCTAACTCTTAGTTGTATTTCTCAATAATAAGAAAACACCACAGGATACCTCGGGGAGGGTTTTGTCGTCGTGGCAGTGTTGTCCGGATATCTCTCTCTCGTAACCAACCACTGTCTGAACTTCAGCGGTCTGTTGTTGTCTGTTCGTTACGCTCAAAAGTGGCGCTGTGGCGTCCAAATCATACTGTTCTTCTTTGTGCGTCATGAGACGCACTCATGGAGGAATAAGCCTCTTTACTGCCACCTACTGTCACAACCCGTTGCTCCCGGTTGCTCCGACACGAACTTGCGATGATGCTAAAAAGTCACGTCATTGATGACGTAATACACAGGCCCCATGACAGGAACTACTTCTGACGCCAGAGTGTATCACATGACCTGTTCAACCCCAACAGATACGTCTTCGCAAAGCAGCATCTGTGTATACGAGCCTCAGCAGTGAAATGTGTCCGGGTGCTCTCAAAAGCCGAAGTTGTCAGCAAAAAAAATGAATAAAATAAAATAATAAAAAAGTACAAATATTGTTTGCCAATGAAAACCTTTGAATCCACATCCCATACACATAATCTCACCCTTCCAGCATTTACAACACAACATATGTGTAGCGAATCGAGCAATCAATCCATCTTTAGAATTAATATTTACATCAAACTCACAAACGAAAGTTACACTTATCACAGAATTAAGACATCTATTTTCGGCATCATCATATTCACCACTAGATGTCAGTAAAACAAAGCATCAAATGAATGCGCCTAATTCCGAGACAACTTGATGAAGCGGTTCAATACTCATTCATTGAACCATTTGAAATTCATTCAAGGAAAATATGGTGTTCTACAACCACCGACCGTACCGTGTTGTGCTGTCACAATAGCAGCTGTCCAAACCACGTAGAGTGTATTTATTCTACAAAGTTTTACTCGTCTCCACCCTTGTATATATGATTATTATCCCGTCTCCGTTGCTTACATACTACAGAAACAAATATTCCTATTTTCGAGTGATCCCAGTGTCAGTTTTTGGTCCATGCCAAAAAGTAAGTGACACAAAATCGGTCCTACCATTTCACGACTGATTTGAATTTAGAATTTGAGGCACAGCACATTCTACATATACTGATATGATCATTTTGATCCGGTGTTCAGCAACTTCCTGATATAGTTGGCTCAGACAAATGTATCATTTAAATGACCAGGAGGTGTTTCACCTTCAAAAAGTGCCTGTTTTCCGTGCTGAAACTGAATGCACCACACCCACGCCCTTTCCATGGCGCGCGGACGTTTATCGTGAAAGCTCATTGGTCCATTTCAACTGTCGATCAAGCACATGCTTCCAGTAATCCCAACCCACTCTCGATCCATTGGGAATGGTGAACTGTACACCACGGGTTCAGGATTGTGACAATATCACGCCGTTATAAACAATTATTCTGCGCTTTTCGCTGGTGGGTACCTGCTTTACAGCTGACACAAGGCCGAAGGGGGATAGCTGACGACATCGGAGGTAATGTTGATGTCATTATTGAAATGTATAACATCAGTGTTGCGTTAGCTAGCGCTGTTTTCCCAAACATCAGTGGCCATTACGCGTGTGGTGTCTCGGGGCACTTACTAGCTTCATAATGAAACTGAAATAAGCTTCACTTTCAGTTATCAATTTTTGTAATTTATACTACCAAGATGATATGCTTACGAAATGTCATCTTTTATTCCTGGCCAAAAGCTTAACGTTACCAATGCTGCTAATGCTAATGATGAGAATGGTGTGATGGCGCAATTGTCATGTTTTGTCGTACTTTGTGGAAGATCCAAATTTGATACCTAATTTACACACATATATAGTGAATGTGTGTGAGGATAATTTTGTGGTTGGGGCCCCATTGGAATGCGCAGCATCGAAATGTGGTGTGGAAATGTGGTGGTGATTGTGTTGTTAAAAGATTTAAAAGGCACCGACCAGAATTGCTCAGGTTTATATGTGTTATTTTAGTTTAATCATCCAGTGTTCTACAACATATATTAAATACGATTCACTGATCTTTTCCTGCATCGTAGACTCACATGATCATGTTTATTTTACTCTGTAATGTGAGCAAATATATTCACCGAAGATCAGGTGGAGATACTATATCACTGTAATTTGTGGCTGCTCATTACTTGGTAAATGTAAAAGGTTAAGTAGATTATTGTAGATTGTTGTTGTTGTTAAAGCATCAGTGATAGTAACATGGGATGTTTCAGTAATATTGTTTAGGGACGCCACAATACACTACTAATACAGGTCTGATGCAAATAGCTGGCAACAAATTGACTTAATTAATTTTTTATATTGTTCATACATTCTAAATGTAATGTGTTGCAGTACTTTCTTTCATGTAAATTTTTATATTGCCTTATAAACAAAGATGTGGTGATGTCATCACACAGACACGGGACACATACAGCTTTGAAATGAAATGATGGTAATGGGTTGGTAACTGGTATCAGCCAAACAAAAGCCCAGTACATTCTGCACGTTGATGTTGTTGAGAATGAGGGAGGTTAAAATATTGTTCAGATTCAGATTCACGTCCACTTTATTAATCCCTTTGAATGACTCCTTAAGGGAAATTAAAGGGAAAATTGTGAAGAAGGAGTTGAACGTGAAGATGTAGGATGATTTGAAAAGGCTGAGTCCTTTTAACGCTGGCGTTCTGAAAAGTACCCTTGATTTTCCGGGAAAAAAGACAAAATGCTGTTGGCCTTGCATTAGTGTTGGGTTTTACCACGACCTCATGAAATGATATGTATCACATTACAGAGGCCACAATTACTCATTGATTTTTAATAAAAGCCATGTTGTAAACCTAATTTGCAACAATAACTCTGGTGAATTATTCTGTGTAACAGTGAAGGTTGTACTTAAGATTCACATAGTTATTAAAAGTTCAATCAGAAGTTTTCTAATTTCTGAGATATTAAGTGCCTCAGCACGGATGTACACTTCATCGAAGTGCACCGCTGGTTTGTATCGACTTAAATTGGATTACGTGTTAAATGTTTGGCGAAGAGGTCGTTATTCTTCACTGCTTTTTTTTTTCACTCCTCGTGACTTGATGTCATTTTGGCAAGAAACATCGAACGAGTCCGTGTGTTCCGCTTTGGGTGTGGTGACAGCTTACTTTTTTACTCTCTAGATGGTCATCAGACATTTTTAATGGCTGCTCATGTGTCCTCCACGATGCACGTATGCAATAATAAAGGGCTACAGAGAGGAGGGAAGGAAGGAAACAGGCTCTAATTCCCGTCTGCGCTGAGGTCAGAGCCCTGACGTTTCACATAGACACAGTGGGACACACGCGTCTGTTAACTCTGCTTCATGTCTTGATTTTTCCAAGAGCAGTTGACCCTTTTCGAGTCCGTGAGGGTCAAACAAGTAGCACCAACAAAAGCCAGTGATCCTGGAGATCGTCGGGTGCTTGTGTAACGATAGTGCTCCTGAGTGGAGGCTGACAACAAACATGTTCTCCACGGGATTTGAGTTTCAGCTCGATTGTCCCACACACAAGTAAAACACTTCTTATCTGTGTTACATTGTCTTCAGCAGTACTGTAAATGTTTTTAATCACAGTCCCATTGTACCAAAGTTTAATCCCAATGTTGTTTCTGGTCCCTTCTTTGACTCAGTGATACATATAGTGTTAAATTCCAGAGGACTGAACTGTTAAACAACCTTGTGTCACTGCCCTGTGACCTCCCTGACCCGATATACTTTAGCAGACCATGGGAATCCATTTGTGAGCAAATCCATGGTGGGAAATAAACCGTCCCCTCGCTGAATTTTACGTTCAATTGGATCTGCAATGCCTAGTTTAACAGATCAAAGACACGGGTCAACTTGCTACAGGTTCCCATAGAGGTTGGGGATTTAGGAAATAGGATCTTGCAGTTTTTCCATCTATTTATTGTTGTTATTATTATTTAAAGATAATCAGTTGATGTTCCTTGCAAGATAGATGGGGGGGTCAACTCGTTGATCAGTTGCAGTCTGTTGGCCAGTTACTGAGTGAACCCACTGGGAACAGTGAGCGTGTTACATGTTTTGACGGTGTTTGTTCTGGATTTCAGAGCAAACCGATGTTTGGACGGCACAAAAATAGGCCGGACAAACAAGACTCTGTCAGTCATGTACTTTGTGTTCGGTGCTGTGAGCAGGCGTTTTCCATGTCGGACGTCCAACGGCCCGACAGCCCGGCTGGGTTTGTTACGGAAAGGGATCGTTGAGTGACAAACAACCTCTGGTCACGTTTATGTTGAATCTGTTGTAATATGTGGGTCAGCGGGTGAACAGAACAGGATCAGAAACCCATTTTGTAGCATATGCGTGTGGAACATTGACATCGGGGGTCCAGACATCTGTATTTATGTCGAGCCGTGCCTCGGAATTTCATGTGAGGATGAGAATTCCTGTCGATCCAGGAAGAACTCCCTGGATCGCTTCAACTGACTCACATGTGCTGTATTACCGTACTTACACGGTCACTTCTGCAGAAGTCTCACCGACCGTACTGATAAAAAAGTCAATGTTCCACACAACAAGCCGCTGGAACGTTTTTTTACCTGAATGTAAGAAGATGAAAATGAAATGGGTTTTTTTCCACTTCTGCTGAGGAAACGACGTGAGGCGTCGTCTTTGAAACAACTGACACATGATCTTCACGTCCTCCACAGAATGACCTCTGAGACATTCCAGTGTCGGGAATCAGTTGGTTGGGTTCGTCTTTATCTCGGAATACAGTTGTTTTTTTTTGTACAAATAGTATTTGAAAGCTGTAATGGAAATGAAATGAAAACAGCAGGGGCCTGTTCACTACATTGTATCTTCTGGGGGGGGGGTGCATACCTCACAGGGACAGTGTGACCTTCACCTGATACACCACTACAATGTACCTTTTTCTCATGCTCGTTATGCCCGTGATCACACCACCCCTCTCTGCTCCCTTTGCTGTGGATGAAAGTGCCCGACATCTTCTGAGCGGACAGCTCGCTCTCTGTATGACCTGCGTCTTGAAGCTTCAATAAATTAGGAAACATCCTTCTGTCCTGACAATTCTTATTTCTCCAAAGTTGGAGAGCGGCAACAGATTTTTCCACAACGAAAGCCCCTGTGGAATATTGATTTATTTAGTTTGTTGTCGTCGTTGGGTTTATCTGCGGGTTTTGTTTTTCATCCATCAAACAAAATAAGAGTGAGCAGGTCAGAGGAGTGACACAATGTTTCTGTTCTATTGTCCTTGTCATAGAAATGTGCATCATAGACAAAACTGTTTGTGGGAGGAAGTCCGTTGGTTATCATCTGTTCCAGCTTGTCCAAAGTGAAACCAGTGCTGCTGGTGTCAGTTCAACCATACTGCAACAGAGGCAGAAACAGGTTCATGCAGGCTTATCGGAGTTCAACATGACTGCTGTTTTCTTTATTTTTCTTACACGCGCACGCACGCACGCACACACACACTCACACACACACATCTTGTGTTCCCCACCAAGATGTCAGCATTCTTGATAAGCATGTGAAACTGTAAATTCCATGGATTGTCAATGTCAGTGGGAGTTAGCAGGAATTTATGGGAATAATTGTGGAATTTAAAAAGACAACGGCCAAGAAACCATCCCAAAACCCCACTATGGGTCAGGCCTAGGACCAGTAGTCTGGGAAACATATCTAGATTCCATTGTTTCAGTTTCACATTTGCTTATAATAGCCCAGTTGGCTGTGGGCCTCGGTATGGGTCTGTGGTCCCTGGAACAGCTCTTTTTAGCTGAGCTGAGCTAAAAATACGGACTTATTTAACCAATGCCATTCGTTCTGTTGGCTCTAAAGCCTCAGTGCGTAGTAGCAGCCTCACTGTGGATTGGACCAGTTCTGAGACGAGGACAGTTCTCTGCTGCCCCCCCGCCCTTTGGTACATAACAACATTTTCCATATTTTCTATAAAAACTGAGAGAGGTTTCTAGACAAAGGTTCCAGAAATTGCCTACTACATTGGTATGGTTTCCTGCTCGTGCTCCCTGGACCCTGTCACAGACCACTGACCAGAGCACAGTGGTCGAAGCCTGAGATAATAAAACAAAATAGCTGCGTTGGGGTTAGTGTGAAAAGCGTTCACGGTTACCAACAAAGTCTTACTTCTGCGTGAGGAGCTGTGTGTGTTGTGTCTGACCCCCCCCCCTGTCTACGGGTTCTCTCTCAGGATGACCGGCCCGTTGCTGCTCTAGTGGAGAAGCTGGACAGTAACTTGATCGGTGGATCACCATGTTTCACTCAGTCATCACGTCCAGCTCAAAGTCCAACACCTGCCCTGGCTGGCTCCTCTGTGCTCTCCTGGGCTTCATAGCCACACATTCTCATGCCAAGACTGGTAAGAATTAGGGGCTGGGTTCTTACCTTCTCCTTTATGGCACAAAACATGAGGTGGCCCCATTGCAGGTCCATAGTATTTGCGGTTCATGACACTAAACGTGCACATTGTCCCCAGCCCTGACCGTACCCCAGCAGCTGAGCCTGTCAGCCAACCTGCAGAAACAGCAGCTAACCATGTCCTGGAGGGGAGGAGCAGCCAGCACGTTTGACATTCTGATTCTCAGAACTGAACTCAACGACACCGTGTTCTACGTAAGTGAAGTTTGCGTTCATTCGTTCTTTGGGTGCGTCTCATTCATGTGCACCATTAAATGTCCCACTCGTGTTGGAGCAGATGTGTGTTGTATCCACTGACCCTGTAAAACTGATTGTGATTTTTATTTTAAGAAAATGTTCAAAGTTAATTCACACCAACCACAGAAGTGAGTGGTGGTCCTTGTCCTGCTTAAACTATGACATGAAGTTCCAAGAGGAGCTTCCTCCCGCGCCGTGTTTCTCTTGCCGTCGTCTCACCGTCACCTCCTGTGTATGAACTGTAGGAGACGGTACCTGTGATGGTCAATCCCCTGACCGGTCTCCATCAGTGGACCTGGACCTCCATTGAACCTCTGGAGTGCACCTCCCTGTCCATCAAGATCTGTTCCAGAGACGGGTCCGTAACCAGCGACTGGAGCGTCACTCAGATCCTCCAAGGTGACTAAGAACTTCTACAGTCGGCCTCATTCGCTGCTCCCTCCGTCCTTCTGCCATGTGAAAAATCATCTTTTTTTTTTCCCCTCCCCTTGTCTCCATCTTTTCAGGAAACGATCTCCCCAGCAATAAGATGTTCCAGATGTACCCACAGGACAGAGTCGTACCTGTGGGGGCCAACACCACCTTCTGCTGCATTGTGCAGGAAGGGGCCGACTTCAGCTCCATCACTTACAGCATGACGCTCATGAACGCCACGCGCCTGAGTAGGCGGAGTTACGCCATCACTGCGTTGAATCAGACGGCCTCCGGCGACTCAGGAACCAATGTCTTCTGCCGCAACAACCTGGAGAACGGCCTGAC
>JBBMJM010007066.1:0-13398 GCA_037832705.1 Centriscus cristatus
TTCATTAGTCATGTGCCAATTAAAGGGGTTTTGTTCTTATACCCACCCCTAACAGTACCAGCTTCAGTATGAAGAGTGGTGGCCCTTGAAACTCACATAACTTGTTTGATGTTTTCTTCTACTTTTTAGATGTACACACCCTTGTCAAATGGTGAATTCCAGCTAATTAGACAGACTCTTCTTATCTTCTTCCAAGACATGCATATAAGGGTAAGTCCAATACTCTGGAAAACATTCCTTCTATTTGTATTTGTTTCCCTCACCGTGTTTTTTGTTTTGTTTCCTCAATACCAGGTATCTATTTTCCTCAAGGACAAAGTGCAGAACTCCAATGGCCGTTTTGTGCTGCCTACAAGTGGTCCCGTGCCCCATGGAACACAAATCCCTGGTTTGATAAGGTACCACCACAGCCTGACAAAGGGTTTATACCTGACATTGGCCTTAAACAGTCTGCTTTGATTGATTATGAGGAAAATCTCCTTTGCAGGTTCTGAGTGTTTTTTCTCTTTCATACGAGTTTGTTGTTTGTTCCACCAAGAAACTAATCTGAGTCACATAAGGCTATGCACGGCTAATTGCATTACTGAGGTTTTTTTTAACATGCATTTGGCTTCTATTTTAGACAGTTTGTTTATCCTTTAGCGTTTTGCGTTGTGAAGCATTTAATACATCGACAAAACCAGAGCCTGATCGTAGAAGCTATGGATACTGTGTACGGTACAGAGATTACTCAGTTATACTTACAGTATGTTTGCCGTTTCTTTTGTGGTAACTCCAGGATGTTTAGCTGCACTGGTGAAGAAGCGAGCCGGCTTCAGTTCAGTAATGGAGGGAACTATACCACTGCACTCCGAGAAGGATCTTTTGACATTTTTGGAGACAGGATCACCAAACTAGGAACAAACATGTAAGACCTCCATCACAGCAAATGACACATGTTCAAGATATGTTGTTACCTGCTGTTTGTTTCACTATTGGTGTCTAATAAGAACATGTACTGGACAAAAATATACACATGAATATGTTGTTTTACATCACAGCTACTTGTGCAGAGCATCTTTTGGCCATAACATGTACAAGTCCGTGTTCTTTCTAGGTACAGCGTGAGCCGTCCAGTGGAAACCCATATGTCAGGAACATCTAAAAATTCTGCTCAACACACTAAGGTGAAACAGGTTCCATGTCATATTTGTAAACATGAATCATTTTAAAGTTGTGAGCGCACACGTTTTCTCCAGCTCCGGCCATATGAGTAACTCCAGTAAACAAAGCTGCTGTGTGAACAGGTTAATGCTGCACCCAACCCTCTGGCCAAAGAGGAACTGAATCTGTTAGCTAAGCTAATGGGAGGTTTGGAAGTTAAGAAACCTGGAAATGCTGACAGCGGCTTCCGAGTCAACCTCTTTGCGACTGATGAAGAGGAAGAGTGAGTGTCCTCTTGTTATTCCACTGTTTATTTCAATTTTAAGTCTCACTTGAATTCTCCATTGCAGAGAGGCGTTGATATCACGACCAGATGAGCTTTCATATGGCGTCCTAAACATCCAAGCAACAAAGGTGACGTATGTTTCTTCAGTCACGGAAAACGACAAATATCTTGCACATGCAGCAACATCAAAAGATATATTTATTATGTAAAGATTATTCATTATGTAAAGATGGCAGTTGGAACATGTGACGAATTGCTCTCAGCTCTTGTGATGTGGTTTAAATCCCTGCGATGATCTCATCACTGATGGGTTGGATTGTTTTTCAGGACCAACAGGCCAACGCTGAGCTGGCCAAGATAATGGGAGAGTTCACAGAGTCTATAGATCAGACTCCCAGTGCCAGCAGCAAAGGAGATGAACTTTTGGCCATGATGGACGGCTTGTGATAAGAGTCACACAGACATCCCCACGGAATAGGGAACCACACATCTCCAACAGTCTGCTCTATTGTAGACCAGGCTGTCCATTGTCTGCACCAGTAACTACACGGGGAAGGCTCACGTATGGCCAGAAAACCTTCAGGTCTTTGGTGTGGGTGTGTTTTAAGCCCCAGTTAAGCTGCTGAAATGACCCACAACCAGCAGCAAAGTTTCATCGTTCTCACTGAGGGAGGTTCAGTTAATACACTGTAATACTTTGCTGTAATGGTGTAATGGTTTCAGAGCATCAAGATACACAGTAGGCCTGTGCAAGTGTGTGTGTTCATAGAACATCTATTTGCATAAAAGCAAGATTTCATTTTGCTTGGGTTGCTCATACTTGCTCAAAATATTTTTCTTCAATTTGAGCAAAGCGATAGGCTCTTGCTCCATACTTCCATCCATGTCTATTAGTATGAAAACTGAAAGTTGGTTAAAGAGCAATGGACTAAATGTGACCCAGCGCGACGTGCTCTGACGATTGAATTATGAGCAGATTTGTAAACTGTGAATGTCAGTTTATTTATTTAAATGTATATTTTACTGTGGCTAGGTAAGTGCATATTACAATGATGGTTGAATGTGCAATGTTTTAACTTTTAATAGCTGGAAGTGGAAAAATGTATGTTTTGCAAATATTGTTTGAAAAAAGATCTGAGTAGCAATGTTTTCCAGGTGACATTGATGTGTAATTTGTAAAATATTGTAGTTCAAAGCATGTGACAGTTGGGGGAGCTGTCTGACCACCACTTCCTATGGAAGTGCACAGAGTGGTAACCTTAACCCTTTTAATCATCTTCCTGAGGAAAGTAGGAAATAAAACACGTTGGCTTTATTACATCTAAGTTTAGAAACGTATTACACAGAAAGTGCTTCTGTTCCATTCATGTCCCCTCCTCCTTAACGATTTAACATGAGTTATAGTCACAACAGTGTGTACCTCAGGTATTTGTGTGCAGTTTGTGTGCAGTGTGAAGTGAGACGGATCATCTGCACCCCAGTCAGCGGCCCTCACACATGAATGTGGTGCATACCATGCAGGAAAAACATGCTGAGACAATTCTCTGAATTGATCTGTTGGAAGGGAAGGTGGTCTCTCAGGTGAGGTCACCTCAGTAATACAGAGAAATAAACACTGTGTACCTCAAGGATACACAACCTTTCCGAAACGCACAAACAAAAACACAAAGCTTATGCTGGCTAACCTAAGAAAATACTTTACAACAAAATAGAGTGCAACTTTAGGTTGTTGAAAGTGCTGACTCGTGCCTCAGTTATGCTAATATGACTAGAATATGAATGCTCATGCAAAACAAGTCCAGTCAAACGTCAAATGTGTTCTTCAGCAGTCCAAAGGAGCTCCTGAAACATGCCTCTGTCCTGAGTCATGATTCCGTTTGCTCTTTTAAAACTGTGGGCAGGACAGTGTAAAAGCCACAGGCAGTCAAGTGTTTCATGTGGCTGGGGGCATATGTGCTGCTGAGTCAAGACAAGAAGCTTCAGCCCAGATAACCTCGTGGAGTCTGTCACAACTGCCCACTAGTCTGAAACTGGTAACTGTGGGTGGAATTCAAGATTAACAACCCAATCTATATTGAGAACGTAGGTGGTATTTTTTTTCAAAACAAAATGTCATTCAGAGCTGCTGAGTAACAAACTGGCTTTTACTGGTAGAAATGTGTATGAAACATTCACACTGTGGTTTGTATATTTTGAAATATTGTAAGGATTCATCACATGTAGTCCTGACTACAATAAGGCTATGAACTATGTGATTAAAGATTATTTTATTTAGAGTTGTGATGATTTGGACCTTAATACTTTGGGCTAGGTTTTATGGATTGTATTTTATTTAGAAGTCCCACTAAGGACAAGTTGAAACTTAGCTGTTGCTATAGTTCTATGTGCAGCACATCAGATCCATGCCTTGTACAGGAATTATGTTAACTGCATTGTCTCTATTAAATAAATTAATTGAATAAATACCCTCCCGAAGACCAATTGTGACTACCTCATTTCGTGAAATTATAATTTGCAATACAATTTAAATTTGTAATGCTACAACTGCAACAGTATTTCAAGTTTCTCATAATAGAAATGTTTCATTTATGTGTGTATAAAAACGCACAAAACCTGTTTGATTTGCCCCAGTAAGCAACTTTCCAATGACCAAAAAAATGTCATCATCATGTGCAGCAATTAACAAGCGAAAAAGAACAGGCGTTTCTATTGGTCGAGCCTGGCTGTCAATCAACTTAGTTTGTGCGTCATTTCCGTTGTCAGGTGGCGCTGTGGCTGTGGAAAGATGTGATCAGCAGAGAGCGGAGGAGGCTTTTCCTTAATTGCTCATTTCGGTAACAGAGGCTAAACAACCACCCCTCTGTAATATCTCCGTGAAAGGCAGGAGCTCCGCACACCCACTCCGTCGTTTGGCCACGAAATGTCAACGTTGTAACGAGACGACGCAGACTTCACGCGGCGGTTTTGGCTCGAGGTAAGCGAGGCGGCGACTACGTTGCTATCGAGCTCGCAGGCACGGCTAGCCGTAATGTTGCCTACTTTGTTTAAATGGCCTGTGGACCGCTGTGTAACCGCGAGCTTGACGTTAGCTAACGTCGTCTGTCTGCAAATCCAGTCAAAACAGTCTTAGAACTTACGGCCAACCGTTAAAGTTGTAGCTAGGTGCTGCTCGGTATAGTTTGCACCGAAAGCCAAACTCAGTTGTGTCGTTTGCCCCCTTTGTGTGGCCCGTGTGCCGGCTGCTGTGGCGCTGTCTTTCGCCGATGAATTCGTCCAGGGTTCTGTGCCGCTACTAACTTTGTGTGTGCATTAAAGTCGGGTTATCAGCCGGTTACCTAACGTGTTTGTACACCAGTCAAGCCGATTTAAATGCCCAACATAGGCAGACATTGTAACAGATGCCGTGCAATGTGGTTTTGTAATTTGTTTTTATGGAAGACCTGCCGCTAAATGTGCTCGCTAAACATATTTACCATTTGGCCAGTGAAGTTATTAGCTGTCAAAGGGAGGGGTTGGCACAAGTTGCAAGACATACTACCGCTGCTGCTCGTCTAGTTTACACTCACAGACCCTTGTGGTTTGCAAAATGCTACAAAACAGCCCGTCACTGTGCATTTGTAATTATTGTGATCAAGAAATTTTCATTGTGACCTTGTGTCCCGCAGCTTTGTGCGGTCAAGGACGATGTGCTTACGATAATGTTGACAACAGCTGTTGTTAAAGGTTGGGAAAAGAGAGCTAGGGCTGCTTACGAAACGGCGTGATTGACAGGCTGTTCACACAAGAAGTGCGTGGACGAAATACCTCTTTGTCCACACACGTGTTTCATCTTTTGTGTGTAATCGGTGCTTTTGGAGTTGGCCCCTATGGTCTGTCGGCCACTCTTAGGTTTACTACCAGAAACCTGTATTCTGTTCATGTCTGCCTCTTGTCATAACATAACAGATTTGATTTTGCAGTCAAGCTGGTTCTCTGAAAGACAGACAGGAGTTGAGGGGTGGACCTCAAGGACACCTATGTGCGAGTTGCCAGGTGGGTAGGATGTACCCAGCTGGCATGTTGGATTATTGTACCAGAGACTCAGAATTACCTTACACCTGTCAGAACCGAAATATCAATAGTGAGGTATCCTTCCTCGTCAAGTAAGGCTTCTGTTGTTGACACACGTTGTGAGGATTGCTGGCCGTCTGACAGCAGTGCTGGAGCACAAGCTTCTAAATCTTGCAATTCCTTCAAAGTGAGCTTTGATGGACAGATAAGTCACGTGACCAGTGATGTATGAACCAGTAACTGCATCTGTAGCCTGAGTAATTGGCCACTGGAATGATGAAATGATTGGTTGTACTCCGTACAGAGGGCCAAATCATCGTACAAATACAATTGTCGTACACCTGGCAACTCTGCAATTATGGTCGACTTGCACTCATATTATTCAAGGAGCCAACTTTTCCAGTGTGTACCGGCAGTGTGTCTCTCTTTTTTTTTTTTTTTGGTGATATGATTCAGAGACTGTATCTGTTCTTGTCCTCCCTCTGGTACAGTCATAGGCAGAGGCGGTCTTGCATGCCAGATCACTGGCTGTGCAGAGAGGCACAGCAGTGTCAAAAAAGGATAGCTGTATGCTGTCATCGCACTGAAGTCATTTAGGTCAGTGTGCATTTGTTGGTTGCGTTGACCTTTGCTTTTTAGATGTGTCGAGGGTTGGCTCTGCAGCACTACTGCTGGTGTAAAGTCGGTAGATGAATAGCCTTGGGTCCATTCCTTGTGTTGTGGAGCAGTCCATGAGTCATGAGTTATAATTCCAAGGTGCATGAGTGTTTTTAATGCAACTGTGGCAAACGAAGAAAGTAAATGCACTAGTGTTACAAATTTGTTAATTTTACGCAACAACTACCATGGAAATGAAATGCCTGTAAGATTTGTCTCTGCCCACACATAATGTAGCAGCATTATGCCTCAAATAAATGCTCATTACATTCCCTGTGGTGTAGTTTCGTGAACTGCAGCAGATAAATTATCTGTTGTGTTGCACCGCTACTCGATGGACTCTTGGTTACTAGAGGCAGCATGACTTAATGTCACTCTGGCTTGCACCAGAAACGCTGTCAGAAAACCTCAGCTCATCAGACGCAGTGGGTGATGACTAGTGGAGATGGAGACAGATGGGTGAGAGACGTGATGATGACACTGTCTGCTGTCTGGGATCACAAAAAGCCTCATGGAAGTGAGAATTCATACCAGCCCATACTGACTACCAACTGTCCTGCCTGCTCTGTCCAAAAATGCCAACTGGCAAGTGGTGCACGATTTACTTTGAATTGAGAGGATGGCAAAATTATTAAGCACATTCTCTTCAGTTTGTTTCACAACTAGAATGGTGATATTCTTGTTTGTCTGCCCTCCACTCATTGTCTACTGGGAGAAATGCATTTAGAAGTACATCATATTTTTGTCAGGGATGACATCATTGCCAATCCAATAAATGGTACCGTGTACCTTTGCTGCCACATTTTACATTAACATACAGTCTGTAGAGCCATACAAACACTGATCCACAACTGTACGATCATGAAAAAAATGAACCTTATGAATTACAAGGCAGTTAGCACAACAATTGGATAATGAATTTTAACAATCGAACCTTCAGAAGAAATATACCGAGAGAATTAATTATCCAACCATTATCTAAATATACTATAGATTGTGTATATATTTGAATAAAACTGCCATGGGTCACATGTCACACAAATGGGGGAAAATGGAATTATGACATCAGTACAGGCCTGTCCTGAGTTGCCTTCATGCATCACTAAGACATGTACTCAGGTTTTATTATTAATTGACATTCTTATGTCATATGTTCATCATACGCAAGGCTGTGAGCAGATACAATGCTCTTTGTAGTGTCATCACCTGGGCATTAAGCATTTCTGTCACTGAAAATTCAGGATGGCAGCAGAGTGAATCATCCCTCTCGGTTTAAGGCACCACTTCCTTGTTACGGGAAACAGATGGGGTTTCATCACATAGGAACGCACTATCGGTAAACAATGCATACCTCCTGCTCTCTAAATTCTGGGAGGTAGCCTAGGTCTGCTGTGCCGGTTAAAGGAGTTTGTGTAGTGATGCGTCACACTGTCATTGGTTCTTCTAGGATGTGAATCGTATCATGGTGGAAGGGCTTGGCAGTTTTGTGTGTGTGTGTGTGTCTGTGTGTGTGTGTGTGTGTCTGTGTGCCAGCCATGTTCGTACATGCATGCCCTTTCATGGGATGGTTTGTGCAGATAAGCCGACTTACAGATTTTGAGATAAAACATGCAGATTAAGACCGGATGGATTTTCTAACCCCGCCATGTCGGGAACAGCTTAAGATGTGCATGTTGTTCACTGCTGACTGAGAAACAAGTACACTCTTGTCAAAAGAATCGTATGCGCTCACCTCGCCATATTTACATGGCAGTATTTCCATTTAAATTGGCGACTGTGGTACGTAGGGACTGTCTGCTGGGGCGATTGAATTTGAGGCGTCACTCTTGACACCAGCAGCCATCATTCTGAATGGAACCATAATGGCTTCACATTCACACGGAGGTGTTGGTAAATGTGTGGGAGGGGTATTTAAATAGGCAGGGAGGAGCTGCCCTGCATTTTACCTCCTTTCCGTGTGTTCACTCTCAAACCACTGTGCCCGTACACTCTCACTCAGCCTGCAGGACTACTGCTGAAGCTCAGGTCGGACAGCCTTTTCTTTAAATAGACTATTTCTAAAGCCATTTTGGTTGCACATGGCCTTTGTCTTTATTTTGTGACTGTGTCTGTCTTTTTCTGTATTTTAACCTGTTATTTCCCCCACCCTTAGAGCTCCAGTATGTCCAAGCGGCGGTCTTCGGAGAGGGGGGCTGGAGAGACATCAGTCAGGGCCAGCAAGCTGCAGTGTCCGGGGATATCTGGCAATAATGCCAAGAGAGCGGGGCCATTCATCCTTGGTACGGAACTTACTGGTGTTTGCTCAAGCTTTAAATCTGTGTGGCTGCAACTGCATGTGTGCATCTGGTCTTGTATGCTGGAAATGAGGAAAGTTATGTGCATGAATGCGACCGTCAAAGTCGCAGGTTGTCGGTATGTGCGCGTGCCTGAGACAAGAATGTGAAGAATTTAGTTGATCCCCATGACATCGGCCACAGAGGTACGAGTCTTGTTTTTTGGAGGAAAAAAAAGTGCTCCTTAAACTGCTCTGAAACTACGGTACAACCCCAACTGCAAAGTGCCAAACAAAACATTACACTTGGGGTGTTAATGCGTTGGTGCACATGCAGGCTTTAATGAGTTGTCCCACAAGCACACACACTCCAGTGCGTCGCCTGCCTTTTGGTCATGCAGCTGTTCTTTTTCTTATACTTGCAGGTCCTCGTCTGGGCAACTCACCAGTGCCTAGTATAGTCCAGTGTCTGGCCAGAAAAGATGGCAGCGACGATTTCTACCAGCTCAAAGTAAGTTGACACTTTCCTAGTAGTTTTCTTTTGCACAGATGCAACAGATTAGATTTTAAAAAAAGTTGTGCATGGTTGTAAAAAGCCTGTTGTATCACAGTGGACATCTGAACTCATGACCTTCCTTTGTCGGTGTGCATTTTATTGCCTGCTGCACTAGTCTGGCACAGACAACTACGTCCGCCGTGCAAACTGTTTATTGGGGCTATCCAATGTCTGTTACGCAAGAAAGAAATTACAGCAAAGGGGAGGTAGTAAGGCAGTGCCCCACTTGGTAATCTGACTTTTAACCCACCTCCATGACCATGTAATGAGTCAGAGAGTGACCCTCCCCTCATATCCATGACTGCAGGGCCTCAACGTCTGCCATAAACATCTTTTCTTCATGATTTAACAATTTACTTTTGCTTTGTCATGTCTGCTCCACAGATTGTAACCTCTTGCCTACAGTAAATGGGTAAAGCTGTTTCCAATATGACCTTGTGGGGGCTCCTGCCTTGTGACTTCTAACGCTTTTGCCATTGTCATCTGTGCAAATGACAGATCCTAACACTAGAGGAGCGCGTGGACTCTGCTGGGGAGACGCAGGAGGAGAGACAGGGGAAGATGCTGCTACACACCGAGTAC
Source organism: Centriscus cristatus (assembly GCA_037832705.1). NCBI lineage: Eukaryota > Metazoa > Chordata > Actinopteri > Syngnathiformes > Centriscidae > Centriscus > Centriscus cristatus. Next base: position 9,547 of record JBBMJM010007066.1, read on the forward strand.
TCGCTTCTGTCTCTTTTGCACAACCAGGACGGCGTGGTCCACCACCACGGTCTCTTCCAGGTAGACTGACATTTAGTCTGATAACCCCCGCAAGAGCGTGTCTGTAATAATTCTGTACAAACGAGTGTGATTTTAAAAACAGCCAACAGCACTGTGGAGGAGCCTTTCTCACACTCGACTTATTTAGAATGTGATGTCACCGTACCAGTGCAAGTGGCCGCCTGCTGTCATCAGCTTAGCTATGGTAGATGTAAGCTTGTGATTAGTCCAGCCAGCTGCTTGAATAGTCTGTGCCGCTTGTTTCACAAGAGATGTGTGCTTAGTGCTTACCATTTAAAAAAAAAAAAAAAAAAAATCTACGGCCCCTCCCTTGCTTACCTGTATTCTCAACTCTCTATCTCTTACTCTGCCGCCGTTCTGTGAATAGCAGCATTGAGACGTGCTCTCCGATTCATTTCAGTCCGCAGTATTGACTGGATTGTTGTGCATCATGACAGTTGATAAAGAAAGCTTTTAGAGGTGTGGACTGCATCTAAAAAAACAACAAGAAAAACACCCTGATACAGAGATCAATGTGAAATAGTAACATATCCACATTGACTATATGCAGGCTATTTATTACATTTCACCAAGCATTTACCTTGGTTGATCATTTCTTTCCTGGTAGAACTAATCATCTTCTGTTCAGTCCGGTCAGAGTGACGCTTTCAAGTTATATTGCAGAAAATCGCCTTTGCACACATCACAGCTCACACTTTGTTGCCGTTTCCCAGGATCGTGCTTACGAGATAGTGGAGGACTTGGAGGCCAACAAGGTGCGCAAGATGAAGAAGCGGATCTGCCTCGTGCTGGACTGTCTGTGTGCCCATGACTTCAGTGACAAGACAGCAGATCTAATAAACCTCCAGCATTATGTCATAAAGGAGAAGCGGCTGAGTGAACGCGAGGCCATTGTAATCTTCTATGATGTGGTGCGTGTGGTGGAGGCCCTTCATAAGGTGAGACTCAGCTCAGTTCATCAAAGAAACTTCATGTTTTTTTCCTCCAAACTGAAAGAGACGTATATTTTTTGTGGTTTGTCAGTTGAATATCCTTCGTGATAACTCACTCTCAAACGAAATAATTGTTTTGACCAGTAATTCACAAAGCACAAGTCACCCCCCCCCTCCCCCTCTCCTGTCTGCAGAAAAACATTGTGCACAGAGACCTCAAGCTGGGAAACATGGTGCTTAACAAACGGTGAGTCTGAAGAAGCTCAGTCATTCATTCTGTCTTGTCAATTAGTCTGCTGGCGAATAACCTGCATCATTAGACAGGGTCAGTTGTTTTAGCCCGGCAGTTAGTCATTCTGTCCGAGCTCACACGTTTCACAGGCCCCAGCTGGCCCCAGCAGCCTGTATCCAGTGCACAGTTGGATTTTAGACCCATGCAAGGGTCACATTGTCATGCTAAAAGTGAGATCCGTCATCGTAACCTAAAGCCTCTCTGTCATGTGCTAGACTTTGGGCCCTTGTCGGCGTTGAGTAAAGGCCGATGATTCACTTCCCATGGTTGGATGTTGGGGGTGAAATGGACTTCAGGGCAGAACGATGAAATGAATATGCTGCTGTGTTTCTCTGGGATGTCGGTGGGTTTGGATTTGGGTGGGTGATGACGTTCAGATAAGAAACTCCTCATCTGTAAAGACCCCGTAGTAGACCCCCTCTTACTTGCCTTTATTTCACAATTTAAGTGGATTTCAGACACTTAAGGTGCCAACCCTGGTCTGACTGTCACCCCTCTTCCCCTTCACCAAAGGCTGAAAGCACCCAGGAGATGCTGAGTTGTTGTTGGTTTTTTTTTTGTTTTTTTCAATATAGATATACCGACTAAGGTTCACATACAGAGATCTTTACATTTTGAAATATTTTCTACAGCAGTCAGATGCATTACTCATAGGCCACATCGCCCATCTCTGCCCCACCACCAGCTGCAGCACCACGAGCCCCAGTGGTGCGGGTGATGAAACAGAGTGTTTTGGTCAGGGGAGGAACAGAGCAGACATGTGGAACACTCCGTCCCAGCTGGAGACAAAGGAGAGGCCTGCCAAAGGCCCCATAGCTCGGAGCTGACTCACACCGCAATGCACGTCACACACAGATACACACACACACATTCACGCATTCAGCCAGTCATCATTTTTACCTCGTTGTCTCTGTCATTTCCTTTACTTTTTACTGTTCCATCTCCCTCGTGTATCAAGCTTACATGAATTTTTCCACTGTCCCTTCACCCTGGACGTGTATGACCATATAGTCAGAAGGGACACAGGCAGTAAATAAGCAGACTGATCTCCTGTCCTGCTTCTCTTTGTCACTCTGGAGCTCAGCAAGCGTTTCATGATTTCCTCTTTCTTAATAAGTTGCCATGAAAGCAGGATGTCGTCTCTTAGCTGATAAGGTAGAGCTGTATGGACGTCTCACGTGTAGAAGGGCCATGTCCATTCATATTCAAACACAGTTGCTTAACATGTCTTGCAGACATACTGTATGCAGACATACGGACCTTTACGTGTGAAGAGTTGCATGATTGACACGATCAAGCGTTAACTCTTCACGGTTCTCAGTGATGAATTTGTCAGGTCTCTGTGAAATTTGCCCAGCATTTAACCTCCTTCTTCATCAGCAAAGTGCTGCCATGGGGAAAAGCCAGGGGGGGAATTTTTAGGTTTCTGGTTTCCTGACCACCTGGGATCACATGATCAGGAAGCAGAGGTGGTGCGGTCTCTTCGGTCCTCAGGGACCCTTGCCTCACGAGGCAAACATGCAATTTCATTTACCCAGTCTCCGGTGCAAGAATAGAAGCCTGGGTCGTGATGCTCGCAGACAAAAGAACAGTCTCCTCCGTGACGGAGGCTTTTATGTCGAGGGTCCTTGAAGCATAGCGTTCTGTTCCTCTGGTCTCCACTTGTACAGACCACAAGGCCGGTATATGATCTGGAATCACGAAAGCTGTGAAAGGACTGAAACACACGAGGGACTGTGAACTGGACGACCCATTTGAAAATTCAAATCAGCCGCAGAGTCCAGACGTACTATTGAGAGCTTTCATTGAACACGGTGTGAAATTGAGGTTGAATGGGAGAAGCTGGCGACCTCTGGCTTTTTAGGACGCGAGGTGGATGATGTGTGGTCCATAGAGAACCGGGCACCTCCCTTGGTTGTGTTGTGTACATTGTAGCGATTTTCTGTGTTCAGCATGGGAGGGATCATGTGGGTACACTTGAATTCGGTTGTTTTTGTGCATATTTGAAATCTTTGAGCTTTATATGCACTTGCCCGCCCATACCGTGCACACTTAGTCATCAGCCATTATCCCAGACCACAAATTGACTCAGGTTTGTTTTTCTGTGCTGCCTTTTTTTTTCTCTCCTGAAAGAAAAGTTATTAATCAGACGCCGTCCATCAGCTTCGTTAGGTTTCACCATGCCGCAGGCAAACTAAATTTACCTTGATGAGTCACACAAATATGCTGCATTGTTTCCACAGAAACCATATTAATCATACATCCCTTGTGCCAGCGATGGGCCCTCACAGATTCCCAAGGCTGAGTGTGTCTGGAGTTGTCCTGCTCCCGAAATGTCTGCAGCTTCATGTAGGAACATGAGCATCAGCTGAAACGAACCTGCTCCGTGTTGGATGGACCCGTGTATCCAGAACCGTGCAGGATGGGAATTCAGATGCAGTGGATTAAAATGTCGTATGCTTGCAGGACACACCGGATTACCATCACCAACTTCTGCTTGGGAAAACACCTTGTGAGTGAGGATGACCTACTGAAAGATCAGAGAGGAAGTCCTGCCTACATCAGCCC
>JBBMJM010007490.1:0-12175 GCA_037832705.1 Centriscus cristatus
TGTACTGTACCGTGCACATCTGTCATCTAGGTAGCTCATGCGCGGCTCGGCGCAAAGAATTTCACAGCTACTTATTTCTAAGACAAAGCGGAGGCGAAAGGCGCCGCGTTCTGTTCACAAAACAAAAACATCCAACTCAAACAGCAGGGCAAAGGCACCGTGGAGGAGCCGCGGCGGCGAAGCCGTCCAAAATTAATATAAAATGAAAGAAAAAAAGAATGTGCACAGCCTAATTCACTGGACCAACAAGAGCGGAAATAGTTCAGTTCAAAGCTCAAATGCAAATGAACTCGGATGGACGTTGTATTATTTGCAAATCATTGCAGGGTAAAAAAAGAAAAAAAAATCCCATCGGCAGCTGCAGGCAGCGGTTAATTGAGGAAACAAATCTCACACCGTTGTCTTTGGTGTGCACATAATGTAATTCCCCAGCCCACGACTGTTTATTCGCCTGTTCTGACCTCACTCGCTCTTCATTTCCAGCCTAATAGAAACAGCCTGTGGTGGAAGGACCGTGCACAGGACGTGGATAAATACCACAATACTGCTGCGTCCGGTAGCGCTGCGACTCACCGCAAGCTTCAGCGTGCAGCTGCGAACATCAGCGTGCTCGACCAGCAACCGGCACTCCTGGAACATCAGACAGCTTAAGGAAGTCTATTTCCGGCCTCAGCTGCTAAGTCCCTTCTCCACGCTTTGGGCAAAGTTTAAAGATGTAGTGCTTGGTGCAGATGTCCTGATCATGATGTGACTTTTTCAGGTTCATGTCCAAGAGCACCTCGGCGCCTGATGATCAGGAGGCTGCTGGAACAAAAGCGGATGTGATACGGGGACGTTGCACAGCTGCACTGGCTTCATTTGTGTTTAGCTCCCGCACCAGCCAAAGGAGGAGATGAGGAGTCCTTTGAAAGGCGATGGGAAGCGTCGAGTCTCAGGAGAAGCGGGGAGAGCGCCTTTCCCTCGTAAATCAAAGTACACCAGGAGCTTCCAGCCGCCACCGTTGCAACAGGTGCCTCCCGCCTCCCCCTCTACTCCTCCCCGCTCATCTGCTTTAGCATGCAAATAACCCTCCGCGGCGTGGGCTTGTTTACCGAGGAATGTCTCTGAATTACACGCATATTTAAACAACAGTGGTGCGGGGTGTCTCTCATGTAGGCCACCTCTGCTGCGGCGTTTAGAGACCACTCCTTGCCCAAAGGCAACAGTGGGGGGGGGGCCCAGAACAACAACTGTGTGTCCTTCCCTGTGATGATCGCCAATGTGACATGATGAAGAGACAGACAGCTTTTGTGTCTACATGCTGATGTACGAAGAAAACATCGGCGTTGGCGATTTGACCGGGCTCCCTGTTGACACGGCGACCTATATCTGGCGTACCCCATCTTCCCTCTATTTTGTCCCCTAATAGTCTTCTCCGTTTGGGAATTGAACTATAATAGCGTCTGCTTCTGCCACACACAGGTGATGCTTCTAAAGACGCCCGGCGTGTTTTGTCAGCGTGTCGGTGCCAGACAGACAGCAGGTCTATCTGGTTTGGACAGGAGCGATCGACGACAGCTGAACGGCGACACGGCGACTGATCAGTCAAACTGAGCTTTGATTGCACAAGCTGCCGCTGGAACAACGTTTGCACCTCATGAGCAAACACCGAGGCGTTTAAACTCCACGTCCACATGGGGACACATGTTTGGCATCATTTGGCTGATCCTCCAATGTGGAAATGCACCCATATGAAACCGTATTGCTGTGAAAAAAAAAAAAAAGAAGAATTTGGTGCCCCAACTTTTTTTTTCTGTCAAAAAAAACAAAACAAACAAACAAAAAAATCATCAAAAATCACATTTTGGCGGTTCCATTTCCTCAACAAGGAGGTGCCATGCCACTGGCTCGTCTTGTTTTTTTTTTTTTTTTGGAATTGCAGCGCCACCTACAGGCCTGGAGTATGAACAACAGCCCGTTGAGTCGTCTCCAACGGATCCATTCTTGATACAGTGCAGAGGAAGACATAAGGGAAAAAAATAGATGGTTTTGATATGTGTGGACGTCATTTCTGCTTCTCATATCACAGCTTGAGGAAAGGGTCTAACCACCGCAGCTGCTCATGGGAGATATTTGTTCTTGTTGAGCTGATTGAGTTACCCATGAGTGTGCGCTGCACGGCCCATATGTGATTGGGTATAATGAGATACTGTAGTGTTTATGACACGGAAAGCGCTGGCTCAGGAGCTGTGTGGTTATTGATGCCATAACCTGCACTACTCCTTTGTGTGGCTGGAGGGTCTGCCAAAGAACAGGAGACCCCCTGGGTAATCAACATGTCAAGAGGACGATAACGAAGAGGATATGAAGGTCAAAAGGCTTCACAGACTTCAAAAAATGACCTTTTATAAGCTAATTAACCCTTCACTGGCCACTCATATTCTAATTTCAACCCAAGAGGGACACAAGTATTTATTTTTATTTATCAAACCAAGATCAATGAGGTCACCGTAGATGATTCATTTTCCAAACAAATCTATGCAGACGTAAGACTGCCCGTAAAAACAGATCAAATGTAAATAAATAAATAAATACACAAACAAACAGTATTGTAAAATAAATAACGTGTACATAATATAATATATAAAGAAGGCAGAGAGACAGACTTGCATATAGATACATACAAATGATCAAATATATGTAAGAATTAATTGAAGAGTTTGACGACCGATTTGCAGCAGCAGCAGCAGCAGACGGTGGTTCTACGGTGGAACAGCTGTAGGAATAGTAGTGGTAGTAGTCTCTGAAAACTTTGCAGGTAAGAAAGGTACCGGGAAAACTTTTGGTACACAAACTTCTCTATATGGATCTGAATATGTTGAGTTGGCTGCTGTGAACTGGATGGACCTCATTTGCATAAAATAGAAATTCCGTCCTGATTATGCAAATGCTGATACACCGTGCACTCCAATAATGCATTTTTGCCCGTCCATCACACTTGGCCCAGCTGGATCACCTGCTCTCCATAAAACTGATGTTTTCTGGAGTGTCAGCACCGTTACCGGAGGGAAATGTCATCTGACTTTGAAATGAGATCCCGACAAAAAGATGGGACCAACATTTTCAGATGAGATGACATTTTGGGTTCAATCTCTGGGAAATCCATTTTTGTCACTCCACGATATCAGTAAACCAGACACTCGAGTCAGGAATGAGAAGACGATGTCAGTGACGGTCGCTGAGATGTAGCAGTAACTGACCACGAGAACGTCATTTTCTGAGCACCACATGGACATGAATTTCCAGCAATGGGGATGAATATGCAGATCCTTCGTTTCCTATGACCGGATGCATTATGCAGAAACACACATAAACGCTTTGGGCAAACACTTCCCTGCCATGCTTCCACGCTCAGAAACTTTTCGCGTTAGCACAAGTAGCTTAACCGTGCTCGACAGTGATCTAATGGGGACGTGAATCCCTGCAGTCTCCATCTTCCCGCTGCTACCAGCACTGATGGAGAGGGAAACTGTTCGAAAGCGATATTGATGTGTTTGTTGCTGTCTTACCAGAGCGTATCCTCCGCAAACAAATGAAGTTATTCTCGTCTCACGGATGATAATGGGATCTGCTGATCGCGAAGGGACTCAATGGGCAATAAAGACGCCCGCGCACCACAGGAAGATTCTTAGCCACAGTGTGTTGAAGCTCAACGTGGCGAATGCAACTCTGATGCAGGCAACAGCGGGAAGTATCTAGATTAACGGCCAAAGATGAAAAAGATGAGCTGACCCGTCTGGGATATTTGATGTGGTCCATTCCTCTGCAATGTTGCGACACATTTTTCACACACACAGAGGTGTCTGCTGATCAACAAACATCTGGCATGGCCATAAATAACAGCTGCCACACCAGGAGAACACTGCCGACTACAGAACTCCACCACAGCTGAAACACTTTCCGATCAGGCTGGGAAAAAAATGCAGAATATTATATTTTAGGACTGTGTGCATTTCTCCACCAAGGTTTCATGGACATATGATGGATTCTTTCATCCATTTTTCAGTGGCACACGTCTGTCATTTTTTTTTAATCAGCGACATCAAAACTATTTGCACATCTATGTCTAAGGCAGATGCACCAGAAGTAACTGACAAAAATGTTTTCATGTCATTTTATAATCAAATCTGTGGAAATGACTCAAATATTTCAATCATGTTTGGGTTGATGGTGAGTGTGTGGTGATAGACTTGAGACTCAAGCACATGAAAGTGAAGAACAGGAAGAAGTAACTTCAGTTTACTTTAAACAAACATGGCGGACAAGGTAAAGGATGATGCAGGGCTGGTGGTGTTTGGACTATATATGTGTCCCAAATCGCATACTTCCGTTGGTACACTTCTTTGTGGTACACTAAGCACACTATAAACCCTCTCACGAAGTGCACACATTTCGATGGGGTAGTAGAAAGAAACTTTCATTTTGTGAATATGTACGACACATCAATCCTCTGACCTCACATTTTAAACCACAATCTTGTACAGTGAAGACGACAATTTATCACACACAAGCACCAAACGTTCCCCACGATGCCTGAAAATGTGCTGCGGTTAGCTAGCTTGCAAGCTAACATTAGCATTTGCTGGGATTCCATCAGACCGTGTGATCCCCTGGGGTGTCACTGGTGTCGCTGTTGTCCGTCTCGCGAAAAGTGAAAGGTACGTCATTAAGGATGGCGTACGTTGAGGTGGCACGCGACACATATACGCGGGACACATGACAAACAAAATCAGAACAAAAACAACTGTCGCTCTGGTACTCGGGCGAGTTCGGACACCTTGAAAGGTAAAAAGCTGCTGATCTCCAGGGAGGTCAGGCTTTGTCTGCAACAACTGGCAGGAAACAGATTTACTGACGCCACCATGAGCACAACACATCCTCTCCCCGCTGGCAAACTGCCGCACGCGGCCAGGGGTGAACTAATCCACAGAGGTCAGTGCACCCCTCACTTGAATTTTACAGTGATTTACTGTGGCGCTGCGCTCCTGCATTTACCTGGCGGGAACAGAATTAATGGTGTGCGGCAAATTACAGGCTAATCAGAGGCGATTCGTCAATAGCTTGACGAGGGAGTCAGCGGAACGTGACGGCAAAATCGACATTTTTCTTGTTTGCCGTTTGGCTTATTTGATTTATTTGTGTAGTCACTGAAAATGTCCCCATGCCGGAGAGAAGGCTGGCATGATGTGGCCGCCTCGGAGAGTCGGATGAGAGAGCGAGGGTGAGTCACCTCTTGGGGAGCTGTCATCAGACATCAGTGTGTTCACCTCTTGGCTCATGGGAAGAGACCCCCCCCCTCTCCTCCTCTCCTTCATTCCCTACCTCCCTCCCTCTCTGTCGTCATGCTTCACTTCCTCCCACCCAGGAAAGGGACGGCATTTTGGGTTCGCCAGTCTGTCCTCTCAGAAGGGGACTGGAGAGAAAAATCTGTCCATCCCCACTGTCCATCTGTCCCCCATGAACAACCAGCATGCGCAAACTCCCTCTTGATGGACATGAAATGACAAAGAGCTGAGGCTGAAACACGTACAAAATGAAAGGGGCATTAATGGGCTGACCCCAAAGTACGCAGCGTTGTCCTTCACTGAATTATGACCGGCTAAAACATGGCGATGGTGACCATGTGACACCTCCACTGATGGGAGCGCACACAGGCGAAAGGGTCTATGATAATAATTACTGTGGATCTCGCCGCTGAATCAGGCCGTTCCAATGAGGGTGCCAATGACCTCATAATCAGTTTCTGAAATAGACCTTCCCTAACCTCACACCGTATCGCTCTCAGTAATTCCACTCCCAGTCGCCCATCAGCGAAGTCGCCGTGGCTCCGAGAGAGAAATCAGCACAGAAATAATGACTTTTGACAGCGTCTGCAGTCGATGAGTGATGGAGTTCTCCAACATTCATTTGTCACTTTACTTCATCTCTCATTAATAATGGTCTTGAAAAATGCCAGGGGTGGGGTGGGGGGGCGGTTATGACACATACAACCACAGTCAAAATGAAACTGGCAGATTTAGTGCAAGAAACAGCAAAAATACTTGTATTAATATTTGAACTTTGAAAATATGAATTGAAGGAGATGAAAGAAAAAAAAGAGATCAAAGGCGTTTTGTGTTTGAATCATTGCGTTATCGCGAATAAAGTTCTGAGGGAATGAGCAAAGCAGATGTGAACACATTAACATGATGGCGTCATGTGAGGTGAAGATATGCTGTTACTGACTAATGCAGCTTCCCGTTCTTGCACCGACTGCGATTACAGTGTCAGTGTGCTGCTGAAAAATGAATCAGCCACCATATTGAGTTGACTGTGCAGTTCATCCAGCACCAAAGTGATTGGAACAGGGCTGCTCCGTTTGTCATATTCATATTTGCATGCTGCACGCAACCAAACCACTGCAGATTCCAGGTTCTCAGGACATGAAAGGTCCTGATATCTGTTCACCCAGAACAGATACACAAAGAGAATGTTCCTTCCTGTCTGCGAGCAGGACTGCTAATTGCAAATTTGTGTAAAGTAAACAAGCAGGACAATTCGCTGTGTGATGAGATAAGACTGGGACCCAGTCGGTGCGGCTGCTGCGATAAGGGAGAGGATGAATCTGTGCGGGGGGAATAATCCCAGACTAGGTTTACAAAGTCTGTCAGCCTGTCACTGATCATGCTACTGAAGTCATGAAGGGTCTTGACTCGTAATTGCATTTGCTCCTTCAGAGAGGATATCACAGCTGGTTGTGAGCGCAGCTCCTATACATGAAAAAAACAACAACATTGGAGGAGACATAATGAGAGCACGGCTCTGGTGGGGATCTGGGCATCCACTGCACCTAACAATGAACAATCACGCACGCCAGGTCGGAATTGTACCGTATACTGTTATACCGTGTAAAATCACCCCCTCAAAAGTACCAGCAATGACGTACTGCCTTTTAGCAGGCTGCAATATGTTACATTTTATGTGCGAGTTGTAACGCGGCAGGAGTCGGTGGCGGTTCGGCGGAATAAATCCGTGCAGGCGTTAATGTTTAAGGCATAAATCTGTCTCATTTGTCATGGCAAACAACGTGGATGAGTGCGGGAGCCCTGCTTGAAATGTGTCCTGGGCTCATTCCCATTCCGGCGGTGGATGCCGGAGTCCCTGACCCAAATCCAAGATGACACACGTGAAATAAACAGATTCAAATTCAATCTGCCACACGTATTTGCAATGGATTGCGGCGCCGATGCCCATCATGTCCCGGGTTTCCGCGTTTTGTCTTTTGAATAGGAAGTAGACAGAACACATGGAAGTGGATAAAAGCTGTCGCAGGTGTGGCACAGATTGTTTCGGCGGGTTTACAGTGGGATAGTAATCACCTCCACCACGCCCCAAATGGATCAATCCAAGTGGCGTCTGGGGGGAAATAGATCTACGAATCAATCACTGCTGCATCTTAGGGCGCTGGAACCAGGACGTTAAAGATCATCGTCTGATGAACTCAGCTGTAAGTCTTCCAGCCAGCCGTTAAAATCAGGTAATCTGTGCGCTGGTGCAGATATTTTAAATGCTCAGCTGGTGGACCCGCAGTCGGCTCACACACATCTCCTGTTCTGTTAATTAAACATGACGAAAATACACTTTGTTTGACCACATGACGGCCCAGAAAAGGATGCGCTCTCCTTAGCGGAGATGGCAATAGGCAGAAACACACTGGCAAACATCGATTGCGCTGTAATTCGCCTTTAGGTGTCAGAAAAAACGCTGAGTCGTTGAGGCAGGAAGCCACATTAATTCACTGCTGAGGTGCAGATTAGCATTGATTGAACTTCTCGAGGTGAGAAGGGATGCGGAGGAGAGATACCACGGGCGGCTCGCAGCAGCACGACGTCCTTCGGAATTGCCTCTGCAACCGTTCTTTTGTGATTTAAATAATATTTGGCGTTGTGCAAACTGAGAAGCGTGGCCATTACGACGGAATAAATCGCTGCAGCCGTAAAGACCTTGGACGCAGACAGAGGTTTGTTTCATTGGCTCACATCTATCATCCACTGGCTGTGACACGTTCAAATCTCCAATAAATACACTCATTTTACGACGATATTTTCCACTGTTTGTGCCAAACTGAATTTCATTATAAAATGTGATGTACAAATAAAATAAAAGAATAAAAAATATAACATGAATAATAATAATAACAGTCAAATGTAATGTAATCGTAATGATTCGCTGCCTCAGCAACACATAAGACGCCTCACTCATGTTTTTGTGCTCATTCTCTGCTGCTCTGAAGTCTTCTGGCCTAAATTTAGAAAAAAAAAGCTGCGTTGGAAGGACAACAAATCCCACTGGATGGACATTGTTCTCAGATAATGACGACAAACACTGGCCAACCTGTATGTATGTTTCAACAGGACTGTCAGATAAGACAAATAGAAAGCAGAGACAAGAGTCGCTGCGCTCTCTCCCAATTCTCAACGGAGACGCTGGCGTGTAATGTGTGTGTGGAGAATGCAAAGTGACCGTGACGTACCCCTGTGGTATCCCGTCTACTACTGTCCCTCCGAAGCGGCTGTGTCATCAGTTTTCTGTTTGATCACCTGTCTCGACCAGTCAACCAGGAATCTGTACGGGATCAGCTCACCTGAGAAGTCCAGTGTGTAACAAGACAACTGAACACATATTTAATCTCTTGCCCTTGTGAGTAATTAACTTCCTCTTCTCAACCAATTACAAAACCAAACAACAGCTCCTCAAGTAAGACGCTGATCCCATTCAAATGGGGATGAGCGGTGGGGTGGGGGACTTAATTCCTTTTGAAAAGCACCACCTACCCGCTGCGTCCGAGCAAAAAATATGCACCTCCAATTCTCCTGCTCTATTACCTCGACCCCCTGGAGTGAACATACAGCAGCTCGCTATCCCGGCTGATCTGCAACAGAAGCTAATGAGCTCAGCAGCGCTACACAACACGTCTGGAAAATCGAAGCAGCTGGAGAGACTTGTAAATTAGAGTGATCCCCCCAGACGATGGACCATGGACACACGTGGAGATATTAACCAAGCAGGTCAGCTAGTCCGATTCAAGGCTCAACCTATATGGGGGGTGGTAGGTGCTAATGATCTGCTTTAAAATCATTAAAATGCATATGAATCTTTGTGCAAGTGCCGCAGAGGAAGCAGTCGGCAAACAGGTCCGTCACTGGTGTTTGTTGGAGCTTCGTGTGGAGGGTCGGGGGTGGACCCACATGCCTCATTCCATTTATATTTTATGTGGTGAGACAGTCTGATGCCACTTGTGCGTTCTGCCTTTTCGAACTTGAAGCCCAACCAAAGGGTCACGGCGGGTCGATGGGATAAAATGCAAGCGACCGTGCGACATACACGGCTTCTTTCATCATCTCGCAGTGCCCATCGAGACCTCATCTATTTCAATAACAGCGGGTGATTGATGGTGCTCAGCTGTGTCTCTGGTGAGAAAGAACAAAAAAGTTGGGCGGTCTCACGAGCCATAAAAGTTTATTTCATGTGCTGATATGGAAAATGAAAGGCGGAAAATTGCACTTGAAATCCAAATCCCATGGGAAGAGGCCAGCTCTCAGCCAGGCGTGGATCTATTTCCTACAAAGCACCTTGAGTCCATCAACAGCTCCGTTCTTTCTCACACGCACATATTTGAACCCTCGCTATGAAGGCGAAAATGCCCTGTTGACTTTGACCAAAATGGTGCAGAACCGTCTTCACATTTGGTTTCCTCTCCATGAACAAAAGAGCCCCTTTGCCGTACGAGACTGCTGAGTGGACACTTGCTATTTAATATGAATATCAAATGAGGCTGTAGGGTTTGCTAATGGCTGTGCTGCGATGCCCTTCTGGCAGTGTGTGCTGCAGCATGCTGCTAATAAATGCTTGGGTCGTGCATCCATTCAAATAATAATAAAAATAACTTTTCCCCTGTCCTTAAAACAAATGGCGTCACTAACAATGTTGTGAGAGCTGTCACCGTTAGCGAACGATTTGTCTGCAAAGAAGTAATCACGACATTGTCGTATTTCTTGAGTATCCACGCTCTCTTATTTCAACAATGTCTATTGACGAATCTAGCGATTCTCCTGGTGGCGTTATTGGGGACTGATGTGAAAACATGTATCATCCTCCAGTTCCTGTCCCTTCCAGCGGCTGGTGCTGCCGTCAGCTCTGCATCCGTCCCAGCTGCTGCGTTCACGGGCGTACTGATTCACTCTGGGTGGATTTGTGCACTGGATGTGAGTCCTGAGAGATCAAAGTCGAACTGTAGATCGGTCAAAACTATGTAGAATGTGTTAAAACTCTTGTGTCCGTCACGCAGTGATGAAGAGTCTGGCATGTTTTAGCACTTCAGGAAGCGCCGCTGAATCCAAATTCCTCCAAACTCCTTTTTCTGCTGGAGTAAGAAATAATTAAGTCACAAACTGAGTATTTTTTTCAGGAGAAGTAGTTACATTTAAACAGTATCATACCCATCCCTGATTAAAAGTGCTCAATATCCCTGGAGTTTGAACGGATGGAGGTAAGGGGGCTCGCTCCCAGCACTGATGTTCTCCAGCTGACAGTGATGGCCCCCCCGCCCCATCAATCACACTATCACGCTGGTCGAACAGCCACCGGGGGATCCCCTGCCTCCCCTCCTCCCTACTTAAGCACACACTCTGTCACAGCACAAAGGCCATTTGCTTTGACGATTGTTGGCTTTAGCGTCGAGCTGTCCGAAAGAGTCGTGCTCCCAATCCTTCCTGCACCGTCCAATGATGCTCTAATCTGTACGAAACTCCCCCTGCAGCTCAGACTCTTCTAATCCCTCATAAGAAAGCGGAGCCAGATGGTCATGAACAACTGCTGGGGGGGTGAGCACATGTACGGAGATGCCTGAAGTGCCTGCCGCTGTTTACCTTGTGCTTCAAGTTACCGCCGTAAGCCCACTAGAGCGAGTGCTGTGTGTACTTTCAAGGGTGGCTGTTTGCGATTGTGTGTTCATGCATGTGCACACGGGAAGACCGTGCAGACCCCGAGTGTCCTTCTCCTGACGTGAGATGTCGGATCCTCAGAGGCGAGGCTCTCTACCCGGCTGCAGTAACCTTTTTAACTCCCGCAGTGTCAGAGGTGGAGCAGGACAGTCACAGGGGTGTCAGGCGACAGCACGTCACTGACCCCGCGCTGACTCACCACAGCTCCCCGAACCCTCAGCTATGAGTCCCAGAATCCACAGCGCCAGCCACCAGTGATGTCAGGAGGCCAACTGAGCAGGACGCTAACCCCCGCAGGACCCCAACTCCGCTCCCATGATCAAACCGTCGGTATTTATTTAGGACAGTTTTTAATACCCAGTAGTTTGGTGACACTTCTATTGTTTTTTAATTATTTTATCCATTTCATGTGTTTTATTTAAATCAATTTTATGACTTTTATTGTTTTTATTTGTTTTCCCTCTTTTGCCATCTATTGTAAAGCACTTTTTGTTCACCAAAAGGCAAAATGTTGTATAAATAAAGAACATTTACATTTACATTCAAATAAACTAGTGAAGAATCCAATCCACTTTATTTACATGGCACAGTTTTGACAAAGTGTGACAAGAACAAGATATAACACACTGAATAAATAACACACAGTAAAATTAATGAAATAAGGTTAATTAAATAAAAATGCACTGTATACACAAGATAAAAAATATATATATACCGTGTAGATGTAAGCACACAAAATCAGCATGCTAGAAGGTGTCAAAAGCCAAAGAAACATCACAAAAGAGAGAAAAAAAAAATCAATTACTGCTCAGCAGGGATCCACTGAGCTCAAAGTCTACAACCACTTAACGTCCCTCTGCCCCCCCACCCCCATACACTATTTACGCTCTCTCACTTCCAGACGGAGTCCCTTCATGTCTACCCGTTCAGCGAGAGCCTTAACGGGTCTGTGTCAGCTCCACATGAATCAGAAGCCACCGGTCTTGAAATCCAAAGCTTCTTTTCTGCCTCGTTATTAGGGGTGTGTGCTGCTGCCGGATATTAGTGTTGGGATTTTGCCACTGTAAAGGGTTAAGACGCCAACGGAGCGAACCTGGGAAATAAATCCGCTGTGACCGCTCCTCAAGCTGAAAACCATGACCTCGTGACCTCTA
>JBBMJM010007490.1:12275-24165 GCA_037832705.1 Centriscus cristatus
GTTCGTCTGGGCGCCAGGAGGTCGATGATCTTATTGTACAGATGGAGCGGGGAATTCTCTTTTGACACAAGAAAAACTCCGCTCCTGTCAGTCCTGTCGCTTTGCGATCTTCCATCGGGAGTCTGCTGAGTTTCTTTTTTTATCTGCTGTCTTGAAATATCTTGAAGTGCAGAGGAGTAAAACATAAGGTTTGAGCTATTTTCACCGCCAATAAATTCTCCAGGAAAGCAGTCGTGTGCCTCGTTTCCCTCGGTGGCTCAATGATCTGTATCATTTCCTGAATATTTTGTTCATACGTGACCAGGTTTAGTGTGCAGCAGTTCACAGGATTAGTGGCATTCATTAAATGTTTTTATTGAAGCATATCTTATCAGCGTTAGCATAGCATGGCTTGTTAGTAAAAGTACAGGTCCCTGCCACTGCAAATATTCTTATCACCCAGAGCTGAAGCGATGCGTCGTGTCCTGTGTGAAACACCATCTCCGCTCCTGTGATTTGAATGATGAAGACTGACACCAGTGTACAGCTGCTTCTTCCCGGGTCCCTGCAGCGCAAAGTCCTGATCCATTTCTACCACACACTACAGGATCTTTTAAACCTTCACACATCAAAAGACCACACGCTTCTGATCCTACAGCGTGTGGTGTGTAACTACGGAAACGCCGCACACTGACCGATTCTTCTGTCAGATAGATGGATAAATATTTTATCTTATCCACTGAATTAGGGCTCCATACTCCAAAAATCTCAGGTAAACAAAAATGGCGGACAGGGAACGGAAAGATGCAGTGCTGGTTGTTTTCGGACAGTTACATTCTGAAAAAAACAAAAAGATTGTGGAAACCAGCGCTTAGTTATTTCTCATGTTTCTCTTCACTTCCTCCTCTGTCAGTCAACCCACTCAGCTCATGGACCACGCCGCACACTTCAAGAGTTCTGCTTGTAAATATTAAATGTGTTCGTTATTCACAATCTCTCCTTCTGAGGAACTTCAGACTGAACGAAATCACTCCACGCACCCCACACCGCAGGAACATCACACACGTTTGGAAACATCCGACAACCGGGCCTTTGCTGGCTTTGATGGGAAGGAGGAGATCAGGACAAAAATCGGCCAAATGATCCAGTAATGTGTGTCGACCATCAGTCAAACGTCAGCCAACTGAGCCAAGACCTTCGCTGGTTGAACGCCGCCTCATCTGCAAAACTGGTACGATGCATCTTAGGAAATTACATTACACCTTCAAAGGAAAATCAAGCAAAGCAGTGGGGGTGTCGGTACGGAGCTGCGTTCAAAAGAGATTCAAGCATCAAGGTAGGTCGTTGTCAGAAATAATGAACACATCAGCAGCAGAAACCCTATTGTGAACATCTCGCTCTCAGCATCACCATGAAACTAGCGGCGCGCTGAAGACCCCTGAGATTCTTGTACGTCTTTGCCAATCGTCGACACTCCCCTCGGTGAAACGATGCAGAAATCACCCTGAAGCGGGAGAGACGCCACTTCAGCTCGGGGCCTGGCCACTGGCCGCGCTGCTCGAGGAGCCGAGTGAGATAGATCTCGGGTTTGTGTGGCGCATGTGTACGTGTGTGTGTTCTCAATGTTCACAGCTGGGCTCCAGCTAACGTCCACTGTGCGCGCCCCAGTTAGCGCCGCTCACATCCTGGTGACATGGTGGGCCAGGGGTTGGTGCAGACACCCAGCTCTGGGATGTTTTTATGCTTCACGCTCCGCTGCACCCGTACAAAAGACTTGGCCCCATAACCCATAAGCCCCTTAATCCATTGTGCAAACATGCAAGGGATTCCCACTTTCACAAATGCCCACGCACGGTCCACAGCGGAGGCGCCACACACCGGCCAGGTTTGTGCCCCCAGTGAAATCAACAGATGAGACATTACATGATCACATCGTTGACAATTGCAGCCTGGGGACCGTCTCAACCCAAGTGCACATGACATTTGTCCCCTGAGGAACACACTCTTTCACTTACCCACCAAATATTTCAGCAACAATCAATCATTTCATCATCCGATTGACTGCACTGAACCCCAACTGTCCTCCTTACCACCATAATCCGCCCCCCACTCCCCTCCTCCTCACTCTGCCATATAAAGTGACAGGGAGTTATGATGAAGTTGACGTGCACAGAAAAGGGGAAAAGAAAAAACAAAAAAACTCTGGCGCAAAGATGACGACCATCAAACTGTCATTTCATGACGTTAAACACATCTAGAAACCCGCTGAGCGCTCATGGATTTTCATATGATCACTCCACTCCACCACTTTATCCTCTCGCCATCATCCTTTAATCTGCACATGTGTATCATACACATCAACTCAAGTGGCGACGGCCAAAGCCTTGACACTTACCCAGAAGATGAGGTTGAAGATGAACATCATATACTTCAAGCAGCAGAGGCAGCCTCTGGCCATGTTGCACTTCTTGAATTCTAGAAGGAACACAAAGGATAAATCCAGGTAAAAGACGACGTATTTGCTGCCTTTGGGCGAGCTGTACTTGTTGTTGGTTTTGTCCCCCGCGCTGGCGTCAGCTGGCGTCGCAGCCTGACCCTGCTGAGTGTTTTTGCGTGGCCCCGTGGAGCCGTAGAATGCGCCGGCAGTGAAGCCGCGGCCGCCGAACGGGCGACCAGAGGTGGAGGCTTGAGCGAAATCAGAATCGCGGCTGTCTATGGAGGGGCTGCGGTGAATGGCTGACTCCTCACTGCTGGACTTCTCCATGCTCTAGGGCTGCAGCTGCTGATGAAGGTCTCCCTGACGCACAGTCTACCATAGTCTCAGAAGTGACTCACCCTTCAAATGTCCACTGCTTCACACTTTGAGACAGAAAACAGACAAAAGTCACACAGAAAACCGGCTACACATCCAGCTCGGAGCACGCAGATGAATGGAAAGAGTCCAGGAGAGAGGTGAGAAGATCAGGCTGTCCTGCCAAGTGTCTCCTGCTTGCTGGCTGGCTTTGATAGTCCTGAAGAAGCTGTGCAGATGGGTCCTGTGAGGAGCATTACTCTGGTCGTCTGTCTTTCCAAGAGCAAGTTACAATTATTCCCCCTCTCCTCTTTCACTCTCCTCCTGCGCAGGTTGGCGCCGCGCCGCGTGGGAGCGAGACCTCACTCAGCTGTTCCACTTCCACGCTCTCCTGCTGACCTGGTAACTTTTCTCCTCCTTTGCACTTTCCTCTCCACGTTCCCCCTGCTCTGTGTCAGCCCTCCTCTCCTCTCTGAGCTGTCAGTTCTGGCGTGTGCTCTCTCTTCCCTATATTTGCTCGTTTTGTCTCCCGTGTCTCGTCTAGTGTTCCATTCAGCGCTCAGCAGCTCAGTCCTCCGCACCGCCGGAGCTCCGCTCTCCCCCAAGCAGCTCTCTGACTGATGTGCTGCTCACTGCGACTAAGGGACATTGCCTATCTTCCAGCATGAACGCTGCCCTCCTTCCTCGTCTCTCTCTCTCTCTCTCTCTCTCAGCCCCCTCCCCGCTGCTGAGCAGACAGCCAATGCAGCAGCTGCATTCAGACGCCGGCTCCTCCTCTTCTCTCCGACTGTCCTTTATAAGCTCATCAGCAATTACAGCTCCACTGTCGGAGGAGATTGCAAGAAAGGTGTGGCTGTATATTTAAAAAAATAGAAAAGCGCATTGAGAGCACAGACCTCCGCCAACCAGCTCGTATTCACACTGCTGTTTGCACCCAACATTATAGTCTCACATTTATTTGCAAGTGAATTTTTAGTAATTTTGAAAAAAATCAAAAAAATTAAAATTTCAGTAACTTTCCGGATTTTTTTTTTTTTGTCCGGTCTGTCATTTTGATCCAATCAGAATGAAATGTTGTGGCATGATAGTGGACCCCATCCCAAATGCACGTATGAAATTTCAGAACAGAGATAGGGGTTTTAGAGATTTGTTCATAAATGACTTGTTAGGTCAGGTGATTCGTTACCGTCCGTTACAAATTCCATTTTGCATTTGATGTGGGTGGTGGTGACAACAGAAGTGCAGTTTGCTCATGTCCATGTCAGGAGACCTGTTTCCCAGGTGACGGGATTCTGTGGCAACCTGAAGCACGGAGCAGAGGTCTGGTGCTGGGCGATCTGTGACGCCAAGCGGCAGGCAAACACTAAGCAGCCCCGCTGATTCATGCACTGAGCTGACAGGCTACTACAGAGCTTTGGTTTTAAATGAATACAGAAATACCTCGCCAAATATATCTGCGCATCAGCGAGCAAACACTCGCGGGGCAGATGGTGAAAGCAGCATGACGAAGAAAAAAGAGGCACGCTGTTTCCATCTGTGTCATCGTTTGACAGAGCAGAGCAATCACTGAGCAATAATTGCAGTATGAACGACTCCTGGAATTAACTTTTTAGGGGCTTAAACGGATCTGTTTTTGTTGGGCTTTTTTAAAGGTCTTTCTAGCAGCTGATGATGACAGATGAAGGAGGAGTTTCAAGGGAATGGTCTTAAAGATAAATCCAGTAAAACCCACAGGCAACGTAATCCGACCGAGGTGTTTCACCCAAATTAGCAGCCCAACGCAACGGAAAGCACATAAACAGTGTTTGGATCAAGTGTAGCATGGGAGAAACATTTGTGCATGTGGAGGGTTCAGGAAGTTCTAACTGACTTAATTAACGCTGACAGAGGTGTAAAATGTTGCACGTCAAAGCGCGGACTTCCGGATTTAACACCACCCGACGTGTACGCAGTCACACTCCACGCCTGAGACACGCGGTGAACTTGTTTCTCATCAGCAGCCTCTGGCTTCTGTGTGAGAAGCCGTGGGAATCCAGGTACGTTCACATCTGCTCAGCGTTCAGCTACCAGGTCAAATAGAAGCACAGATTCCTAAAGTAGCTGGAAGGAACAGCGGTGACAAAGTGAGAATCAGCAGGATGAGAGCAGAGTTCAAGGCTTGGAGAAAACGAATGAAAGGAAAGCTGCAGAGGGACTGACGATGAACATATGTAGGTAATGTATATTATATTATATACAGTATATGTGTAGGTCAGCACTCAAACTCTGGTCTGGAGTTGATTCGTGGGTCTAAACATTGATTAGACCCACAGATTGAAGGCGCACAATGACATAAACCACATCAAAATGTTTACACACATTAAGGCACTCGGGAAATAAAATACGGTCATTTGCATTGGCTGAGAATAGGTTCAAACTCTGGCGAAAGGGCTGCGCTCTTCTCGTCTGCTCTCGTCTCATACGCATCATGTGCAAGAATCATCCTGAAGTCACGTGTTCCCACACATCCGATAAGAAATGTGCAGGGGAAATTGTTTTTGGAAATAATGCAGGAATGGTTCCTGGGGGTCTTCCCTGTTCACATGCTTGCCCCCATATCTGTGAGGGCAGAAGATGATGAACGCAACCCACTTTTAGGGGAAAACACGACAAGAATGAAAGCAACAAAAAAAAAAACAAACAGAAAAAACAACACTTCTAGGCTGTTTCTTCACAGCGAGTCAGAAAATGTGTTTTCACTGAAGAGGAAGTAATTACTTCCTTGTGGGAGATAAAAAAACAAAACAAAACCAAACAGGCTTTATCCCTTCACAATTAAGTTATTTCCAGTTAATTTTTTTTTTTTTTTTTACAAAGAATCGATACAAATAAATGCATCCTGACGAGATGAAAACTGTGATTTTACTCTCCAGTAACCTGCAGCACTGATCTACTGTGATCTACTGCGTGATCTTGACATGCTGGATGAGTATGAATGTAACGTAGGAAAGACAACGCAAACACACACAAACCAAATTAACCTGCTTTAATGAACTGGACATGACTCGGCGAATATTGACAAGTGCATTTCTTCTCCTCCGACAGGTCGGTCTAAGTTATTCGGTGGATTCATTTTCAGAACAAAGGGAGCGTCCTGAAATGAAGTGCAAATCGCGTCTGAACTGAAAACGCAACTGTGCTCACCGTCCAATTAGCAAACCTTTGGCGGCGGCTGCGAAGTCCGGTGGGAGAAGTTTGCCCTGAAGGCTGTCTGGCAGACAGACAGACGGAGGGTCTTAGTAAAGTCACGGCTCATGCTGTGAATTGATGTGTTTTTACCCGAACCATCATGTTCTCTGGGTGATGATTACATCTTCAGGAGAGGAGTTTTCTTACGCATCATTAAAAATACACGCTTTCATCTTTCTCGTTGTGTAATTCTTCCACATTTTAAGATCTCATAGCGCTTTGCTTTGTTTCACCTTTTATTGCTTTTCATATTCATTCGATCAGCGCTATAATGATGATGCTGATGAAGAATGGTGTGTATGTGTGTGTGTGTGAGAGAGAGAGAGTTTGGAGGCTCTTTTGAATTGTCTTGTCTTTCTTCCATTAGCGGAATAGAAATCAATGCAGATCTAAAATTAGATAATTACACATTCAGATGAAATGAAAAACATCCGGCTGTTTCCACATCAGTCTCACATATTCATTCTTTTTACAACATCTGGCTTAAATATTTTGTGCCGTTGTGATGAATCGAATGCTCGTGACCTGAGAAAAGCTTATAATTCATCTCTAAACATATTCTGTTCCTTATTCAATACAAAACTTTTGCCAGATACAAAGTCACTATTTCAAGGCGAATAAATGGACAGACTCGTGTCCGTCGTTGTGCAGTTGATAGCATTTTCCGATGCCTTTGCCATCCTGCCAAATGTCTCGTTTACCGCCTGGAAGTGAATTTTGACAATCACATTCCTAGTCACACGGTCTCAGAGCAAGTATGTTTATTTCTCCTGTGGACTCAAACGTGACATGTCAACTAATAAAAATAAAAACAAAAACAGAATCCCATCAACTCAACTCATCTTAGAAATAAATCACCATGTCCATTAAAATGGTGGAACTAACAGTAAATAAAGCAGCTGTGTGAGAAATGATTTCCAATGTTCTCTGCAGTGTCGTTTAATGCTTTGAAATATGTGGTATAAAAACGACAAATATCTACCGGAAGATAACCGAAGGATAATTTGTCGCTGCTCACGTTTAAGAAGGAATTACCGCCGCATCCCAGCAACGGAGTCAGTCTGAGTCCATATCAGAAGTGCAAACACACAGTATATGACATGTAACAGCACATGATCCCAGAGTCAATGTGCGATCAAGGCCAGAGCATAAGGAGAGGATTAGGACTACAAAGGGTTTCCTTTCACACAATGTGTCACTGCCTGTGATCCCAGCAACATTTGTTCAAGGCGGTTGCCGTGGATGCAAACAGACAACGCAGACAACGCAGTCGTGCACATCTCTGCTCGGAGGATGCGACGCTAACAGTGGAGTTTTCCTCTCGGCTCAGCTGCCAAATAACATTAAAGTCAGGTGTGAATTTGAGGTTCTATGGCGGCCTTTAATGACGGGAGGGAAAATGACCCTTTCAAATGAAGCTGGGCAGACAATACGGCCGTTCTTCGTTCCCTTCTCGCATGATTTGCTATGAAAAAGTCAATAAAGGGCGTTAATGAGGAATTAATGACTTGGTGCACCGGTGCAGGTCCAGCTGTGACAGCTTTCAGATAACGGGGGAGAGAATCGATCAGTGTCTCTCAAAAATCCAAATGAATATCTTAGAGGAGTTACCGTTGACAAAGCTGGACGCCCGTTTGTGGAAAAAGACATTTCTAACTGCTTAACTGCTTGGAATCAGAATTTCTTAATTAATCCCTGTGGGTGTTGTTTGTCACAGCGGCTCCAAACAAGAATACAGGTCAATTTAAGCTAAAAATGTAGAGTATTTAACAAGTGTTCACATAAATAAAGTCACATGAATACAAGCTGAAGAGATACAAGTGACAGATGCTCTCTAGTAGTTATGACTGGAGGAAAGTAGATGCATCATCCATTCTTAGCGGGATGATGCAGCGACACACTTCAGGTGGTCAAAATTTAAAACTCTAAACAGAAACAGAATAAATCTGACCTGACTTGCAAATGGCAAGTGAAAAGTGAATTCAAATGGTTATTGTGTTCGTTTCCTGTTGGTGAGCTCAGCCCCTGCTGGGGAGTGTGTCCAAAGTGTTAGTACACAAGGTGGTGGCGGGATGGGCTAGCATGACAAGCCTAATTTTTCTATCTAAAGCACATAACATATTGCTGAGCGATGTGTTTTTTCATCGTAGTCTTGGCGACTGGATGCCAGATAATTGGAGGGTCACTTTGCATTAAACGGGAGCGCCAGAGACACATCTGTGACTCTTTCAGGGCTTTGAAGAGCCCCAATTATGGCATATCTGCTGCAGAGAGGCACACATAGACATTAAATACACATAAAGCCCCAGAGCCCCTGAAGCAGCCCGTCTCCCACTCAAGCCCCAATCTAAACTTAATTCTTAGAGGCACACCGATCAGAGTTGTGGGAGATAAGGTAGGACACAAGAGACAGACGGGCTTTTACCAGTGAACTACTCAGGCTACAGGATACTGCATTAGCATTTAGACCACAAAGTGTCTCTTACATTGAAATGCAACACGGTACCACAGTGCAGTAAAGTCCGGCTCAATAAAAGGCTGATTCCAGGAGGTCAAATGCCTGCGATGTCGGCTGCAGCACCACACACGAACGCCAGATAAATCACACGTGATATAGTCTTCTGACGATGTTGACGAAAGGTGCGAAAGAGTTAAGTGTCCACGGCCTGGTGTGATGACTGTACAGGAAATACCGAGTGTCAGCATATGAAAGTCATTCAGGAATTCGAGGTGTGAGAGTCGTCATTAAACTTGACTCGAGGAGTCAGTGGAACACCGGCTGTTACTCCGCTTCACTGTGATCTGATTGCGCCGACAGTCCGACTCGCAAAAAAAATTAACTCCTTAAGGTGCAGGCTTTGGAGGTGAGGGGAAGCCGGAGTACCTGGCGAGAAGCCACGCAACAAACCAACAAACTCCCCATAGAAAGATCCCTGGGACCCTCTCGCTACGAGGCAACAGTGCTAACTACTGTTTCACCGTGTTGTCCCTGTGCATATTCAATAACTGGTAAATAATTCACGATTGTTAAACGGTGCCATGTGTTATAAAAAGGAGCATTTTCTAATAGATGGGAATTATGCTAATGTATGTGGGAAACATAACAAACTCGTCATCAACGAGTTGTTTTACCCTGTTGGCAGTTTGTTGCTGCACATTAGTATTTGTGTTTGCCGCGTAGCTACGCATACATTTGGCAAAGGATCTCCATCCTGGGAATGTATGGATGTGATTTCCATCACATAACTGGGTCCCATGTCAGATTTTTGCTTTCTGCCTCAAGACAAAATGGGGGAGCGCACGATCAAGACCCAGTAGATCACATTAAATCTGGAATTGTGGGAGAGAAGGGAAATATTCATGTACCTCTAGTCTGCTTAAATAAGGAGATAAAGAGGCAAATTTAGGAAATTCAAGGGATTTGGAGGAAAGAAATACCATGATCCCACCTGTGAGCTCACATATGGAGAAGTGTTCATCGAGGGAAAATAAAGACAGGATGGTTTGATTTTAGACGCCCTAAAGTCTTTCATGGGTGGGATGAGCCTCAGTAGCAATGCAACACATCAATCATCAACTGCAGGGATAAACTGGACCAGACTGCAATGTTAAAACCATGGGAGGGGGTTGGGGGGCCGGGTCCAAAAACACAAAGAGAATTGGAAACACGTGAGTCGTTTCAGATTTGCTTATTCAAAGTCGTCACTTCAAGTTGCATTACCACGGTTTACACATGCATCAGTATGTGATTTCTGTCTGTCCACGTAGATTAAAGGTTCATTTCAAAAGGTCCAAATCCTGGTTTCAACTTGATCTCACAGGAGGCGAGGAAATGGCTGCATGATACAAGACTGAAAGACACTCGCTGTGGAAACAGTCTGATTCAATTACCGGAATGTCTTGTACAGCTGCTTCATGCGCACCAACACTGATGTCCCTGATCTGGTACCGGTCATCCATGACCTCCTGGAGGATGACGGAGAGCCACTTCCACCCCTTTTGGTTAACATAGTTCTGGTATCCAATGAATGGAGGGATCCAGGGACGTGGGTCCATCCACAGAGTTGTAGACCAAAGTCAGTACTTTTAATGGAAACACACAGGATTCCTATTTCTTTTAAGGTGCATCCCCCAATGATCTGAATCCCTTTTGGATGGAAACATAGCTGAAGCCTTTCACTTACTTAGGTACTCATAGCACTGCCAATAAACAAAGAAACAAAGCAGTCCTTAGCGAACTTTGCCCTTCTTCTTTGGACATCTTAAGTAGTTGTGGACCACTGATAACCAACCAACGATGAGCATGTCCCAGGCTGACAAAGATGAAAAGAAGATGCGTACACCAGTAGCGAGATTAGTTTCACCTAGGTCCGTGGGGTTTTTTCACTTGTCACTGCACAGGGTATGAAATATCAGTGTATGTGGGGGACAAATCCCCTCCTGTCGTCATGTGCATGACAGTAACCTGAAGTGTCACACAGACTTCTCCGAAAAATAGTGCATGACTGATTGATTCTTCAAGCGCTTCCATGCTTTAAAATCCACAAACAAAAATGAGAAGAAATCACTTTTCAACAGGATATGAGGAAAGATCCACACACATATTTATTGCAGGTGGATTTTACGCGATATTAGTGTTGCCTGAGGTCATATTGGGGCAGTGGTTCCCAAAGAGCTAGCACAGTCACACTGTGACTCTTCAACAACAAAAACATCCAGTATGATAGCAGACAGGTGTGAAGAGGGAGGTTGGTCATTACAGAGATGGAACAGGGGTGCATTAACTTAATTTGTGTACATTTTTACTGCAACTGCTAAGTGTTACCATATCCTTCATTATTAGGTTCACACACACACACACACACACACACTGATGCATGTCAGCGTCATGTGAAGCCCATCCAACATAATCGCCAGTCAATAGGTCCACCAGTATGGTGCCCCCTCAGAGGCTGGAATTAGAACGATACTTACATTGAGATGGAGGAGTCAGAGGGCTGTTGGATGCAAAACTAAAGGAGGCAGCGCTGCTGGTCTCAGATGATGGAGCTGAGGGAGTTTGCAAGCGAGATAGTTGATGCAGAGCAAGAAAGCCTGAGAACGGGACAGCAAAACAGCCATGTTTGTTATGCAACTTGATGCAGTGGTTCCTGGCTGCGAATTCAAAAAGCATGTGTGGATTAAAGGCACAACAGCAATATAACGCCTGAGGAGCTGAACCACTGAGCAGATTCGGCATCTGATCTCCATCTCCCGACTGATGTTTGGACCTCAAGGGGATCAATCACTGCGCGATCTGGAGACGCTTATGACAGCTTCCAGTGATCATAATCGTATGAAACAATATTTGTAAGCTTGACACACAAACTAATTTGTAAGCTTAACACACAAACTAATTTGTAAGCTTAACACACACACACACACAGAGACACAGACACAGACAGACACACACACACACACACCGACAAAATGTAGGGTGGGATCCTGCAGAGACGATGGCTCACAAGAGTTAAGCGCCAACTGTACCAGCTGGGTGGCACCTCCCTACAATATGGTGAGCCCTTCACTCGCCTGTGAATGTGTGTGCGTGGCATCTGCATGTGTGTGTTTGAACGGGGGACATAGGTTCTGGCCCCTGGCTCAGACACTCATTCATGAGCAGCCGCCCTGTCGCTGCCTTCCAGACAGCCGTGCCAACCGACCGGCAGAAAGTCATGTCAGGAGAGGGGGGGGGGGGGGCAAACGAGGAGGGGAGGAGATTGGGAGGAAGCGGACTGTGGCAAAATGTCCCAGATCCCTTCGTTTTTACATGAACTGCCCTGCAGAGGATTAATACTGTCATCTAAAAGAGCAGCTGTCACGTCATTGTGTGTGTGTGTGTGTGTGTGTGTG
>JBBMJM010008020.1:0-19467 GCA_037832705.1 Centriscus cristatus
GGGAACCACCCATGTTACACTACCTGCGTAGGTTCTTTGTGTGTGTGTGTGTGTGTGTGTGTGTGTGTGTGTGTGTGCTTGTGAGTGAATGTACTCCCCCATCACGGCCACCGATGGAACTGCAGTACTGTATGTGTGTATGCCTGTATGCAGGTTTGGGGACCACTACGAGTGGAATAAAGTGACATCCTGCATCCACAACATCCTCAGTGGTCAGCGCTGGATCGAACATTATGGAGAGATGGCCATCCGAAACATCAACGGTGACGTCTGCCAGTGTAAGATCACATTTGTGAAGGTAAGAAAAGTTCACTAGTTTAAAACTACAACTGCTGCAAGAAGTAGGTTGATTATAATGATGCCGTCTGCCATAAAACATCACATGTCACATGGTAAAAATGAAAACAGTTCTTAACAGTTCAGACAGATGTGGCGTCGCTCTGAACTGTTGAACCCCGTCACCTTAACGTTATCAAGTCACACAGCCTCATCTAGTGGACAAATAGTGAATTTCAGAAGATGTGGGGGAAAAAAAGGAAAACAGCCCGGCTCGCACACTAATTTATTCATTCATTCGTCATCTCCTGCTGGGTACGGGCTGGGTACACCCTGTCCACATGGAGGACAGAAAGCATTCACACACACGAACCAGGGACCTTCTCACTATGACTCCACCGTGTCACGTTCACACAGGAATATCATAAGCTCATATGTAAGGTGATATTTTGACCATGTCATTGTCTTCTGTCTTTTCAGGCAAAATCCTGGAGCTCCACCGTGAATGAGATTGAGGGTGTGGTCACAGATTCAGAGGGAAAAGTTATACACTCCATATTTGGAAAATGGCACGAGTCTATTTTTCTGGGAGATCCACCTTCTGCCACATGCATCTGGAGGGCGAGTGAGTGCCGGCTCACGAAAAAAGTCAATAAGGACTCTTACAAAACTGAGCCTTCTGTGTGTGTGCGTGTGTGCGTGTGCCCAGATCCAATGCCAACGGACCATGAGCAGTACTACGGCTTTACCCAGTTTGCAGTGGAGTTGAATGAGCTGGAATCCACCTTGAGGCCTCTGCTGCCCCCCACTGACACACGCTTCAGGCTGGACCAGAGGTCAGCAGCCGGTTTATGAAACAATACATCAACACATAAACTCAAGACTCATAGACGTGGTAGACATTTGTCTTCATGAATCGGCTCCGAGGTGGGATGAACGGAGACGTGACTTTGAGACCACGTTGAATCCCGACCCTTGGGTTTCTGTGTCCAGGCTGTTGGAGGAGGGGAACGCTGAGGCAGCTGAAGAGCAGAAGCAGAGGATCGAGCAGCTCCAGAGGGAGAGGAGGAAAGTGCTGCAGGACAACAACATGTCACACCAGCCGCGTTTCTTCAAGTACGCTGCTTCTTGACGCGTTTACGTGGTGTCATGGTATCAGGAGTCCTCCTCTGTGGGGGGGCCGCTGTGTGGTGGTGATAATTATCAATGAGACAGTAGGACTCACAGAAAACATTCCTGTCTGTTGTGTTTTGTTGAGTGCTGCCTCACCAAAGATTGATGTTAATCTGTAATGTGTTGGCAGGAAGTCCAAGGATGACACGTGGGTGAGCAACAACACGTACTGGGAGCAACGCAGAGACCCCAGCTTCAGTAAACTGGACTTTGCTGTGTTGTGGTGACTGCTGGCTTTAACGAACGAGGAAGCAAAAAACTGAACTGAGAGCAGCCTCGCATTGACCTGGTGAACAGGAATCACTCCATGTCGTGGTGACCCACAAACCAATGTGGACTTCTACTTTCTTAGGATCGAACCTCTGACCTTTATTCTGCTGTTTACCATGTTATGGGATCTTTGTGTTGTCAGCATCACTCTTAATTATTTCCAGTGTTGATTGAAGAGTTCCTCTATATCTGTATATCTTGCACGTCAGCATTTAGCAAAAGTGCCTTTTACCGCAGCGCTGCACTCAATCCACTGCTGTAGCAGTTATGCAAAACAGGTTTATTCAGAGACCAAATCCTCCTTGTTGGGGTGACATCAGTTAGATCTGTTAGGAAAGGAAAATATTTTCCCTGAATCCAGGATTGTTCGATACAACAATGGAGCCTGCTGCTGCCTTGTGTCTGTGGATTCACTGAGAAAAACAGACGTTGTCATGTGTTGACTATTTGACAAGACCTCTCCGAGAGGTGATAACCATTAAAAACATACTGCCTCCTTTACAGTTGTGACCTTTTGTTGTGTTGACCTCCTCGTGGGATCTTGCTGACATAGTGGTTGGCCTTGGCCCGGATTTCAGTTTTACAGTTCTTTGGGCAAAGTTCTTTCTCCATTCTCTGGGGTCACAGAGACGATGCTGGTGTAAGCAAACTCAATAATGGTTTTCATCATGTGAGGAGACATTCCACAGATCTCAAAGGTCTGGTCTGGGGCCGGAAATGAAGAAAACTGCAGAAAAATCCCTATAAGCTCCTTATTAATGTTTTATTAGAAATTAAAGCGAGACCAACTCACCTGAAGCGTCATTAACTTTGATGACTGTCAACAAATGCAGCAGTGCAGATGCATCCCCGTCCACAGCTATCTGATGAGATAACGTATTGTTGTGGTTCATCTTTTCTGTAGGTTCAGTGGAGAACGTGTGATCCATTAATAGCCAATAGACAAACACTGGTTTCAGAACTTGGCTTTTTAAACCCTTTAAGACCTGCCCTCCACAGCCATGGACATCACATTTCCACAGTGGATGGTTCTGCTTAATCGGGGCCTGATATCAAGGGATGTGGACGTTTACACTGCCATCTAGTGGTGTCAGAGGAGTACAACAGGAAATATTCAAAATGGCGGAGAGCACAAGGGAAAACAAGGGAAAAACTCCAAACCCAAGGTAAGAAGTCAAATAATGTTTCATGGCTTAGTCCTGATTTGATTTGGATAAAAGACGTTTGCCAGGAAATGCAAATGTGACAAACATTTCTAAAACGTAACAATCTAGTACGCTGTTAAAACGTGTGATAGAATGAATGGTGTGAGCATCCCTACTACGACATGGACAGTGTAGATGCACTTCACAGCTTCAGCAGACTGTCTACGTTCTACTGTACTCAACCTGTGTGCTGCTGGTGTACTTGTAGGCAACTGGACTTGTGGTTTGTTTAGAAGCTCAACTGAAGAAGCTCTTCAAGCAGACCACAAGTCCACCTACGATTAACAAAGCAGGATTCATGACCTGGATGACTGAGAACCGTCACAGACTTACAATGTGTGGTGCACCAAAGAAGAGCTGCATGAAGTTCCTTTGAGTGGAAGTGACTAGGATGCTCTAGGCCCAACATCACAGTCGTGAAGATGAAGCAGACCTTTCAGAGGTGTCAGAGAGAGGAGACAATTCAAAAGAAACAAACCGTCCAGAGACTGTGCCCCATCTCCCACAGTTGATCAGCCTGAAGAACCAAGCACTCTGCAGCAGCAGGTTACAGGCACATGTCCTCCTGCGTTCTCCATCTCATATTGCAGATCTGTCAAAAATGATTTCATTCTGTTTGTTTGGACTTTGTATTGTTCAAACCATGTTAAACATTTTGTATATTGATACAAATACAAAAGTAGCTTTTTTTTCTACACAAAGGTGACTATTGTGTTTTGTGGAAATTCCACATTTGTGGACATCGATTTCTCTACAACATTATGATGCTTAGTTTTTCTACAAGTTATACAGTTTTATACAGGTTCCAATAAATTGCAGAGATATAAAATGCATACAAAAAGACTTAAGCCTCGTAAAAGTTTGTGACAAGGTTTAAGTCTCTCTCTTTCCAAACGGGTGAGTTCGTCCTCTCCTTTCCCTTGATGCCAGGGAGCAGTGTTGTGAAAAACGTAACTTTTACAGGCCTTGAGTTAATGAATGAGTGTCTCCAACTGTGAAGTTCCTATTCTTTCCAGTTTTGATTAAGCCTTGAATTTGCATTGTTTGATCATGCAGACGGGAAATCCTTGTGGACGGTGTGTTTACGATAATTTGCACGAGTAAATTGGGGGCATATATGGGTGTGGTCTCGTTAGTCTGATAGACACAGTCTGTTCCATTGTGAAATGATGAACTCATAAGCTTGAGTTCATATATCTGGATTTTTTTCGGTGTACAAAGTTTTCTGGATTTCATCATGTCAGATTTCACTATGATAAACACAAGTCTTAGGCCCCAGGTGAGTGTCCAAGTTTACGCAGTTTAAGCAGTGGTTCTTAAACTGGGGTTTTCAGACCCCTGGGGCTCTGCGAGCAATTGTTTTAATGACTGAAGAAGATCTGCACCTATGTGTAGGCTTACAGGCCAACTGAGAAATAGATGTAATACCCTATATTGATTGCAGTGTTTCAGTAAGGAATTTGCAGCATTGATTGAAAATAAACTGTGACGTCTTGGAGAGGTTGTCTTCTCATTTCAAATGTATTGTTTACCCCCATACATTATTATTTCACACTTACAGACAGTTCCATTGGGTGGGGTTACAGTGGTTCTCTGGTATATGGTACCTACCTATACATTCCAGTACAGAGTAATTCACACACATTATTATATTATTCAGTCACAGCTATAAAATCTCCTCAATTCCTATCCAGGTGTTCCTATATGCTTGTGGTAAAAAACAAAGCAAAAAACAAACGTTCCTATAGCCCTCTCTTATCCTCAGTCACTGACTATTGCTAACATTTGTTCGTATGATGCTATTTCTGCCATATTTTCAATCCACTTTGGATTTGGTTTGTCTGGGGGATATGTACTTTTCTATAACCTGATGATAATCCGGGCTGTTGTGACTGTCCCGACCTTTATGACTGCAAAATATTGTTTTGACACTCCCATTATTTGTGATTGGTCGCCCAGTAAGCATAATCTTGGAGAGACTGGGATCTCAATCTACAGGGCCTTCACTAGATGTTCTAATAATTTCACCCAAAATGGTTGTATCAGAATACATTCCCAGAGCACATGTAGGAAAGTCCCTACCTGTGTACCACATTTCCAACACAGATTATCAGGTAATAAACCTGATAATCTGTCCCCCCTCTAGACTTATATTAAATTAGTATGATATTATATATTATTATATTATATTGGGAGGAACTTCTTTGGGTCTGCCACTACCACCAGTATATCATCAGCATACATAAACAATCTGTGCTCCCTCCCCCTGCATATCCACAGATCCCTTTATCTGCCCGTATTGCTATGGCCAGTGATTTGAAATGTATTGATGAGGATGAATGTGAGGTCTTTGCTCATGGAGTCTAGCCTGGTCTGGCCAGGCCCAGCCCAAACCGGGGAAATGGGCCCTTGTATGGGCCCAAAAGGAACAGGAAAGATTCAAGGCACAGAATGTCACCTTGCTGGTGAGCACTTCAGCACTATTGGTCGGCAGGATATAGTTGACCTCTTCTTGACACATAGCCTTGTGGAACACACGTCCTGGAGAGGGTTTGAACTCTCTCCTATGCTGGAGTTGCTCATAGAAAGAGGCTGAAGGCTGGTGTGAGCTTTCTAATAGCCCTCAGGCTCTCTGCCTGTACATTGGGGTTCACCCTTGTGGACGATAGGGTTGTGTCCCCTCGCCTTTGGGTTGTGTAGTGCTCACCCTTTTTGGAGACCTTGGAATGGTTGATGGACAGTTCCCCGACTGGGAACTCCATAGTCCTGCTTGGGGACTCTTGTGGGCTCTCATGTGGGCTGCAGGACCTGGAGGGGCATGAATGGGAGGAATGCCTTGCATGCTCTGAACCCGAGTGATGTTCAGTTATTGGACAGTTAAAAACTCCAACCGAAACCATGGTAGCAGCTTCAAACAGCCGAAATGTTCCATTCTGAACATTCCAAGCAGCGTAGCCAGGTGCGCACAATAATTATTGCATTTATACAATAATTTGGCCCTCTGTGCAATGAATAATCCTCAAAAGACCAAATGTTGATAATGATTTATTTTGATATTTTGATAATTCTGTGAATGTATGGTTGTAATTGGCCTGCCACAACTGTCTCCCAGAGTTTTTTGGCATCTGTTCCCGTGTGACATTTCTAGCTATTCATCATGCTTGTGGGGTTACGAGTGATGACCATGTGTTTGTCTCAGAACCAAAAGCATGATTGGTTGAATGGTCAAGGGTGCTTGCCCCACGACATACTCCATAGTACCATCACAGGTGTGACCAGTGTTGCCAACCTGGCAACTTTTCAGACCTTTTAGAATTGGCCTTGAGAATAGCAATAGGCAGACATGTTTTCTTAGCGAGTAGTACCTTGTTCTGGTGTTTTTGTAGACTTTCTGGAGTTTTGGAGACAGACGTGAATGCCTGTAATATTCTGCAGTCCATCAGCATCCATAAGAATTATATCCAAACAGGAATGTACCTTGCATACTTGTATGCAAGGTACATTCCTGTTTGTTCCTTACTGAGGAGGGGGTGACACTGTCTCTGATGACACATTAGTTCCAACCCGTCCCCAAACATCATTCCATCATCACAGAACTATTAAACACTAGAGTGTCTATGTTATACTATAGCACATCAGTGGGCTTGTTCGGTCATGACAGGTGTATGATAATGTCCATGAAAATACTATATTTTGAGTCTCTTGTACAATAATCCTACATTTCCCACCTGGCAACACTGATTCCAAGCTAATTTCTGTCATAAAGTCATAAAGTATAATGCATGAAAGATTCACTGTGTCCAAATGATTTGAGTATTTTGGTAAAGTATATAAATTAAGACATTATTATATCAAGAATTCCTCAGTTGATGCAGTTCAGTTCACAGAGTCGTCTTCATCCAGTTTAAGAAGTGGCAGCATGTGACGAGGTCGGATAAAGTCTGACAGGTTTGCAAGTCCAGACAAGACACAGCAGCTCAGAGCGCTGCGGTTGACCTCAATGTCACAGGCCTCAGACCACTCACCACTGGAGTCGTCATAAAACTCCACCTTGGTGGAGCTGATGCTGCCATCGAAGCCTCCAACTACAAACAACTTGTCCTCAATCACTCCAATGCCAAAGTTACTACGTGAGGTCAACATGGAGGACACTTCCTGCCAGGTGCCAGTCGTGGGATCGTAGAACTCTGCCATCCGCAAACGGTTGCTGCCATCAAAGCCACCAATCTAGAGAGGGAAAGGGAGAAGATAGTAATAAGATTGAGCCACACTCTGACAGGACAGCACTGTAGTGGTGACATCACTCCATCACAAATGGGACACACATTGGGTCGTGGTGCACTTTATCAACACACTTAAAACTTTCATTCCGTGAATGTGCAACAGATCTGTGAAGCGATGTGTGTGTGTGTGTGTGTGTGTGTGAATGTTTTAGCACTGTGGCCTGGTGGGACGCATGCGCATTCCCACCCCAGAGCGTGTTTCAATCTTGAAGTTCTGGTCCTAACGCGTATGTAAATCTGAACAGCAATCAATCGTAAATGGACAGCACACACCTGGTAGTCAGCAATTGACAATGATAAAGATAGGTAAAGATAGAAACTATCAACGGCAGACAAGCACATAATTGGGGAGATCTCTCTGCCAGGAATTATTCCAGACCGCGACAAACATGTGCCAGCTGCGCTGTTACACAGTAATGCATCCGGCTAGGCCACAGTGCCACAATGTTTGCATCAAAAATCAGTTGGACATTTTTGGTATTCATGTTTTTTCTGCTTTATGTGTCAGCAAAGTCATCACCAGATGGAGCCTTGATGCGTACATGTGTAGTCTGTGGCACCGATGACATTGGCGTGTTTTTAATCATGCTGAATCCATGCATCACCTCTACCTGCTGTTGTGTCCCTGTAATAACGCTTCGTACCAGATAACCTTTCGGTGGTCTTGAAATTTGCATCTTCAAACATTTTGCCATTATTATTTGATTATGATAATGTTTCCATTCCTCTATTTTCTGTTGACCCCCTCCAGCAACCCACACCCCCCAGTTGGTGCCCTGTGCACAGCATGTAATATGTGTGGTATTGAGAGCGGCGGCATTTTATTATATTGTCATCATTCAACAAGTTGAATATGTAATCTATTGAGTTTAATTTAATTTACAATCATGAACATAATCTGGATCTTATAAATGCTGATTGCCAACTAATTTAAGCAAATGTGTTTGATATTTTGTCATGTTTATTACCCAGTGTTTCAAAGGCATCAGTGTATTGTGTACATAACAGAACAAATAGGAATTCAAATGTCACGTCATGTCATTTCTAGCAGTGAAGACATTATCAGCGTTCTTAAATTTACACAATTGCAACGTGTGGTCGGCAGCAGGTGTAGATCTCGTTTGTAGCTATAAAACAGCAGATCTACTAGAATATTAATGAATGCAGAGATTTACGTACAGTTTACAAACAAATTTGTTCTGCTCATGTTTTGTGGATGAGATCCAACATGCAGAGCAATCTGTCAACTCCGCCCAGGCGACTGGATGTCTCTCCACCTCCATCATTGGTCATTGACTCTTTATGTGGCGGAGACCTATGCAAATTGTGATTACCAGGGGCATGCTGCCAATTTATGATCAGGATCTACACACGTCTTCCCCATCATAGCTGAGTTTTTCGCGGTGTTCATAAATCCGGAGGGTGTTGGGGAGGGGAGGTGGCTTTAATGTAGATATCGTCACACAGATTTATGAATGAGACGCATTGGGTATGCAGTGTCAATTTTTTGTGAGTCAGTGTCTGAGGGTGTTCCATGAAAACTTACAACAAAGATTCTCCCTGCGTACGTAGTAACTCCGATTCCACTGCGGTTGCTGAGCATGGGCGGCATCATTGTCCATTGGTCGGTTTCTGGAGTATAAAACTCTGCTGTTTGCAGGCACTCATCTCCATCAAAACCTCCACAAATGTAAATCTGGAGAGATAAAATTCAGAAACAGGAACATCAATATGAAATGTTACAGAGCTGAGACCAGAAACACAGATACGCTGGCCCGCAGGCTTAACCAAAGGTCCAGTTGAATCAAACATAAATTGGATTGGTAGTATCAGTATTGGTATTTCAAGCCTCATTCAAACTGCTGAATCACATTCTGTTTTTGTTTTTTTTTTAGCAAGAACTAAAGCTCCACCCACCTTATTGTGGAGAGTTGTGCAGTTGGAGTCACTCCTTCTTCCATTCATGGGGGCGATCAAGCTCCACTGGTTTGTGTCTGGATTGTAGCGCTCTGCAGTCTTTAATCGCCGGCTTCTTTCTTTGCCTCCAATGGCATAGATGTACCCATTGAGCACAACTGTGCTCACGTAGGAGCGACGGTGGTGCATGGGTGACAGTTCAGTCCAGGTGTGTGTTTGAAGGTCCAGACGCCACAAATTGTTGCGATATTCTAGCAAGTCATAGCCACCAAGGCAGTAGATGTACCCGTTGAAGAAAACAGTCCCATGGTAACCGATGGGAAACTCCAGGCTGTCTGTCAATTTGACCCAGTGGTCACAACGGACATCATACGCCTCAATGCAGCTGGTTGGATTCCTGTTATGAAAGCCACCAGTGGCTAAAAGAATGGCAGTAGGCAGGCGAGGACGTGCAGGAGGGTTGCAGAAACTAGAGACACCAGGTCTATTTGGACTGTATGAAATAATGTCTCTAGCACAGACAGCCATTTGCATGGCTTGTGAGTCTCTCAGCACCAGCTTATTGGACATCACATGGAATGTGATGTAGTCCTCACTTGTCAGGGCTAGACGGACCTACACAGTGTAAGGAGAGGGATTTGATGATTAATACGTCTAATACATTATCTTTTTGAAACTTCTCCCACTACTCGCTGTCGTCATATACTTTCACAATCTGGCACTGAAGTTTGGACAACGCAAATCACAAGTACAGTAAATGTTGCACCAAAAGGGTAGCCAGTACAGTCTGACATCAATCTGTATCTTGACTTACTTTTGGAAAGAGCAGCACAAAGTCTTTTTCTCGCTCCCCAGGTGAATGGGCGATCCAGCGAAGGATGGCCTCAAACACATTGCTCTCCTTCCTCACATTGAGTTGGTCTCTCTTTAGGAGCCTGTAGAGTTCTTGCACAGAGAGTTCTACAAACTCCTCTCCAATAGCAACTTCCTCAAAGTGCTCGCTAATGTAGCGGTAGGCCTTGGCCTGAAGTTCAGGGGTTTCAATGGTCTGTGTGAACTTCCAGATGCCAATGCAGTTCTTTGGGCAAAGTTCTTTCTCCAGGAAACTACAGCAAATCTGAACAATGTCCATGAGGTTGTACTGGTCAGCTGCTAGCAACAGGTCCTGAACATTCTCTGGGGTCACAGAGACGATGCCGGTGTAAGCAAACTCAATGAGGATTTGCATAATGTGAGGAGAAATTCCAGAGATCTCAAAGATGATCTGGTCTGGGGCACACCAGTTTTCAAAGAGGCTCCTAAGGATCCATGGGTCACAGCAGAAGAATCACAGTAAACCTCCTGTAACACTCCAAACATCATAGTGATGGGGAAGAGTTTGGGCTTACCTAAACCAGGAGCTGCAGCAGCAGAGGATGATCTTGTGGATTTTAAATTCAACATCGTCCACTTTGATAACTGTGTCACAAAGGCGTCCCTCTAGTCGCAGTTTGTTCAGCACCGCTGACTGATGTGAAAATGTTTCATTGTGGTTCATCTTTCTTTCTGTAGGTTCAGGGGACAAAGTGTGAGCTCATTAATAATAGTATCAATAATAAGAACATACATTTTATTCATATGGCAATGTTCCAGTTACAACAGTAAAGAAAAGCAAAGCAAAGCAAAAATAAAGTAAATTTGAACATCATTGTAAATGAAAAGCAATAATAACAGGTGATAAGAATGGCAATTCCAGAACATGGCTTTAAGACAGGACAATGACACAACCCGTGTATGTGGTACAAAAGCTAGCTACTCCTCTGCTTGGCTTTTCAGCTGGAGACACGAGACAAGAAAAAAACAATACCCCAACGTCTTCTCAGGACTGGCCTGCCTAAAAGCGCTTAAGCTTAAGGAGGACGCTAAGCCCAATGTGTGTACTTCTGCCATTAAATGACAAGGTCAAAGGAGAGATCCAGAGAATGGAGAAAATATTATCATGCTTATCAAAGAGGTTACAGAGTGGTGTGCAGGAAAGGCAGTGGCACCAAAGGCCAGAGAAAAGATGAGGATCTATTTCGACATGATCCATCTGAATGAGTACATCTGCTGAGAGGGACATACCCCGGCCAAGCTCACAGGGCCAACTGTTTTTACAAAGCTGGATGCCATGGCTGGATTCTGGCAAATACCCTTCCATCCAGAATCAATGCCACTGACCACATGTATCACCCCTTTTGGGGAAATACAGCTAGAAAAGACTGCCGTTCGTTCAAAAGCAGTTGACAAGGTTGGAAGGGACAGTGTGTCATGCTGATGGCATCTGATGGCCATCTGATGGCTGATGGCATCGCCTAACACTCAACAACAAGTGCCAATTTGCAGTCGACAGGGTCATGTTCCTGGGCCACATTGTCGGTGCGCAGGGCATCGAGGCAAACCCAAGCAAAATCAAGGCAATAGCAGAGATGCCAAACGCTGCGGATGTGAAAAGGTTTGTGGGCATGGCAAAGGAAAGTTTTCTCCACAAGTCGCAGAGCTCATACAACATGAGCTGCTCATGCAGACAGACACTGACTGGGTGTGGGGGATTGCATAGCAGAGAGCATTCTACAAGAGCTTTCTGCAATATAGAAATGAGCTCACCAACCGTTCTGGCATAGTACAGGCTGAACAGAGACAAAAGTTACCTTTGGGTTGAGAGGAGTTTTGTCTCAGTAGCAGCCATCTGGAGAGTGGCGGCCAGTCGCCCTGATATCATGCAACATGACGCACATGGAGCAGAGGTACGCCCACATACAAAGGAAGCGCTCGCACAAAATTGGGCATGTGAGTTTTCAGTCTTACCTGTTAAGAATGGACTCTCTGATAAAGACCGATCACAAGCCTCTCATCTCATTGCTTGGCAGCAGAGTGCTAGATGATTTACGGCCTCATATTTTGAGATTCAGGCTGTGACTACTTCGCTTCACATACAAAATTTATTGTGTACTTGGAAAGAAGCTGGTCAAAGCAGATGCATACTCCAGAGCACCAGTCCAGGCCCTGCCTGCAGCAAACGACAAGCTCTTGCCGGCATCAGAACAGAGGCTGGTGCAGATCAGGATGGCACAGGACTATGACAGTGTGTGCAAAAAATTGAAATACATGGTGCAAACAGGCAGGCCTCTACTTCCGCTTCAACTGCAGTCATGCTGGCAGTAACACCAGGACCTGCTGTTTACAGACAGACTTCTGCTGAAAGGTGACAGACTCATCTTCCCTGTCACAATGCAGGAGGACATGCTCAAGGAACTACCAAGGCATGACAAAGCAGTCGACTTGGTTGCCAGGTCTGACAGAA
This sequence comes from Centriscus cristatus, assembly GCA_037832705.1. NCBI lineage: Eukaryota > Metazoa > Chordata > Actinopteri > Syngnathiformes > Centriscidae > Centriscus > Centriscus cristatus. The sequence goes on from JBBMJM010008020.1 coordinate 12,447, forward strand.
CAGATTTTACAACGAGTTCACTACAGGCCAGTGAAAACAACAGGACATGAGATACAGTTGTGATTAAATATTTGCTTTTTATGGTTATGGTTCCATACACCAGGGATGCAACGTAACCCCATTTGACTGAAGTAATTGGCATTTGATGTAAGGTTGCACTTGTACTCTACAACGTCTGAAACATATTTAGTCTTACCTTTGCTCAGTGTCCACATATCTGACTAAAATCTACTGGGGATTGTAGTGACTTTTAAGAGATAGTTGTCAGTAATGACAGGCCTTTATGATGTGCGCCCTTGATGTCCTCAAAGGATGCTCCTGGAGATAGAACAAAGTAACTAGGCCTGCATCCAGGTTAGAACAGGGGTTCTCAAACTGGGACCTAGTTTTAATTAGGTCATTCTGCCATGGCAGAGTTTCTGCCTTGACTCATCTCCCAATGAAATGCATCTTTCTTCCTGCCTCATTTTTATGCTACCCACATAACAATACATCAATATGATGGCACTCATGAGGAAAACGGTTCATCGATAGAATGTATGTTTTTATTCTAGAAGATGGAGTGCGGACGGTGTGCCTATTGTTCAACTATAGGTAGATATATGGGGAGAGGGTCTGTGCAGTTCATTGTTATCTACAGGTTACACATGTTCACAGACCTTGTCTTACGGTATTTCTTACTCTATGACTCCTGGTCCTCTTCCTCCTCCAAACCAACAAATGATGATGAACAAAAATAAATAAATAAATAAATACATCTTCTCCCTTTGGCTTTTTCCCTCTCTCTCTCTCTCTCTATATATATATATATAGAGAGAGAGAGACTAGATGTTTTCAACCTGTGGCCCGTGGACCGTGATGGGTCCAGTCCATTAAGAACATACACGTGCTCCTGTAGGAAATCTGCATGATGAAGGTGATGAAACAACCTGTTCATCACAGTTGAGTGTGTCAGCAGCGCACAGGTGCTGCCAATTAACCTAATCCACATATACACACACTAACTGCTCTCACAGACTGACACCTGATAAGACAAAAGTGAAGCTGTCCGATGTTTTAAGGGACAAAGGCACACTGTTGTACCTGCGGCCTCTGAGTCCTGCTGGGTCCAGCTGCAGAACCATGTTCAAAATTTCTCCCATTGGGGACATATTACTTTTATATTTCAAATTTCTTTAGATTTTTTTTTTTTTGAACAGTCCCCAGGAACAGAATATTGTCTTTTTTAATGAGATATCAGGTATACAACCTTTTGACTGTTTTCATGACTGAAGCAGGTCAGAGTGGGTAAAGATGCGTGGCCTGCTCTGTACAGATTTTGTTTTCTCTCTGTGCAGTGGGACATTTTTACATCTCTTTTCTGTGTATGATGCAATGTGTGAATGTGAATTTATCATGGAGATCAAAAAAGTACATCTACAGTATCTATCTGGGTCTCTGTGGGTGATTTATTATAATCATAATTTTCATTTGATAATTTTCTAATTCATCATGTCAAAATTGCTCAGGCTCTGCAAACACTGACCACATGCATCTATGGACAAAATAAAATAAAATTCAAATATTGTTCATGTGACTCAGAGGGAGATGCTGCAGTTCAGCCCCCCTCCAGACTCTTCCTCTGGCTCTGATCTCCACCTTCGCTGTTGCTCTCAGGCCATTTCCACATGTACCAAAATAATGTTGTTTTCTTTTGTTTTCCTTGGCTCCGTACCAAGAAAATTTGCATCCAAATGCATCTGTGAAAACACATTTGCATGCTGTAGTTCATACTCCAGGCCAATAGGTGGTGCTTGAATTCACCAAAAAGAAACAAGTGACGGCAGTGGGCGGCCCTTCCTTGCCTGACTTGCAAATCCCATGTTATTTTTCACTGTAAAAGAGAGCAGGAATGATTCCAATTTTCTCAAGAGTTATTGCGGTAACATGAGCTGCTCACTTTTAGTCGCTGTCACCTGAAGTAAATAAAATCACTGACAACCGGAAAACAAACTCTTTTCTTCCTCCAGCTCCCACCTTTGCTGCTCTTACTCTCTTCTGTCTTGACAGTGTATGTGTCTATAAGCTTACTGCGATGATCATTGTTTGTTAATATAAATATTAATTCATTACCTTGCTATTGTTGCATCGGGCTGAAAGCAGGTTTTGTATTGTTCATCACAATATCTGGCTCAGTTTTCATGTAGCCAAAAACAATGATCTCAGACTGCTTCCCTCTGCTACTTTACTTGCTCAAATGATTCTCACGTTTATTAGACGGCATGCGCTGCACTGGCTCGACTACTACCCTGACATAAATCACATCACCAGAAGAAGCCCAATGACGGCATTCGTATTACACACATATACACGATTGGGTGAATAACTCTTTTGAACAAATATTTTTCACTGAATGGATTCTAATGATTCAGTACACTTAAAGTTTGAAGCTGTTGCTTCTCCGTCTGTAATTTTTGCAACATAATATCAGGCAGTTACTGAAGTCGAACCAAATCACCTTTGGTGACATCATGGCACCACTTTTCGCTCCACTCGCTGCTCAGTAATATCTCTTCTTCATGGTTTCTGTGACTTGACTGGATGCTGTCAGCTTAGATTTAGAACTGCGTCAAGATTAGTTGTTTGAAACCGGAAACGGACAGATTCGGGTGTCAGTTTAGGAAAGCATTGCATCTTGTCAAGTCGCAAGTCATTGCTCATAAAGACCAAGTTGAATTATCCAAATCTCAAATCTAACTTGATTCCAAGTCATGTGACTCGAGTCCAAACCTCCCTGTCTGTATGTGTGTGCAGGAGTCAAGCTGACATCATGCTGTCTTGTAAATAAGATAAAGAACAAGAAGCTATTTAGCTTGTTTAATTAAATATAGGAAGTTATATAGGAAAGGTTGTGAAAGGATCCTCTCGCTTTATAGAAAATAAAATTAACTTCACCATCAAGGAGGGTGGGCGGTCCCATTGTTTCCCCTATCTAACGTAATGGTTGTTTCCCATACCTACCATAATAGTAGGGGGAAAACTGGGTTAATATCTGCATGTGACAGCACTAAAATTGTGAAATTGTTCAAATTAATGACTCAACACATTGAAACCATATCACATTAGGCGGGAGTTTGTATGTGCTGAGGTTCATATTGGAATTGATATAGTCAACTTCATTATACTTTTTCCCCCAAGATAAAAGCCTCAATAAAAACCATGGCAGTGGCTTAAAAACGGCAGGATTAAAATCCATTTTGAAGATTGAAACTACTGTGGGGAGTCCGAAAGAGTCCTATATCAGTTTCCCATCCAAATGATCTGAACGTGTTATTTCATGGTACACATAATAAAGGCTTTACTATTACACCAAGAATTCCTCTGATGCATCTTCAGCTCACACTTGAGAATCGTCTACGTCCAGCTCAAAAAGTGGCAGAATGTCACGAGGATGGACAAAGTCAGACAGATTTGGGAGTCCAGAAAGGACACAGCAGCTAAGACAGCTGCGTCTGAGTTGCATGTCACAGGCCTCAAACCACGCATCACTGGAGTCGTCATAAAACTCCACGTTGGAGGTGTTCATGTTGCCATCGCAGCCTCCAGCAACAAACAACTTGTCTTCAATCACCCCGATGCCAAAGTTGCTATGGGGCGATCGCATGGAGGTCACTTCCTGCCAGGTGTTGGTCCTTGGATCGTAGACCTCTGCGCTTTTCAAACAGTTGTTGCCGTCCAAGCCACCAATCTACAGAGTAAAAGGAGAATATAAGTGCGTGCAGGGAACAACACCCGCCTTGCAAATGCAATGCTGGAAACCTCCAATCAAAAGCAAACAACATGAGGGCAAACAACAATGAGCCAGACTTTATAATCTCAAATACACACATTTGAAATGTAGTGTGAAATTGGGGATGCAGCAATATCTTAACGAGTTCTGGATTAAGTCAGTGTCTAAAGGTGTTTGTGAACTTACTGCAAATATTCTCCCTGTGTACGCAGTGACTCCAAGTCCCTTCCGGGGGCTCAGCATGGGCGGCATCATGGTCCACTGGTTGGTCTCTGGAGTATAAAACTCTGCTGTTTGCAGACACACATCTCCATTAAATCCTCCACAAATGTAAATCTGGAGAGAGAAGATAAGGACATGTTTTTCTGACTACAGTGTCAGTGTGAAAATAAAACAGGAACATTCCTGCATACAATATATACTATGAAATAGTTGAGATACACTGGCCTACAGGTTTGTGTGGAATCAAACATAAATTGGTAATATGCTTTCTTAGTTTTCAAGCCATATTCACTCTGCTTAATTGAGTTATGTTGAAAAAAAAACTCACTTTCAGCAAGGACTCCTTTTACCTCCACCCACCTTATTGTGGAGAGTTGTGCAGCTGGAGTCACTCCGTCTTTCATTCATGGGGGCAATTAAGCTCCACTGGTTTGTATCGGGATTATAGCGCTCTGCAGTCTTTAGACGTCGGTTTCTTTCTTTGCCTCCAATGGCATAGATGTAGCCGTTGAGCACAACTGTACTCACATAGGAGCGACGGTAGTGCATGGGTGACAGCTCAGTCCAGGTGTGTGTGTGAAGGTCCAAACGACGCAAATTGTTGTGATATTCCAGTAGATCATAGCCACCGAGGCAGTAGACGTCTCCATTGAAGAAAACAGTCCCATGGTAACCGATGGGAGACTGCAGATTGTCTTTCAATTTGATCCAGTGGTCAGAACGGACATCATACGCCTCAATGCGGCAGGTTGGACTTCTCCTCCTAAGAATGCCACCAGTGGCCAAAAGAATGGCAGTGGGCACCCTAGGACGAGCAGGAGGGTCACAGAAACTAGAGACCCCAGGCCTGTTTGGACTGCCCCGAATGATTTCCCGAGCACAGACAGCCATTTCCATGGATTGTGAGTCTCTCAGCACCAGCTCATTGGACATCACGTTGAATGTGATGTAGTCTTCACTTGTCAGGGCTAGACGGACCTACACATTGTAAGGAGATGGTTTTGAACAGTGAATTCTTTTGGTAAGTTTGTCAAACTTCTCCCACTACTAGCTGTCTGAGTGCACTTTTACGATCGTATTCCAAAGGTTGTACAACAAATATGAAACGCAGAAAATGTTAAAGACAAGTTGCACCAAAAAGGTAATTGATCTAACCTGTACAATGTGACATCAAACTTTCTTAACTTACGTTTGGAAAGAGAAGTACAAAATCTTTTTCTCGCTTCGCAGGTGCATGGGCAATCCAACGAAGGATGGCCTCAAACACATTGCTCTCCTTCCTTACACTGAGTTGGTCTCTCTTCAGGAGCTCATAGAGTTCTTGCACAGAGAGTTCTACAAACTCCTCTCCAATAGCAACTTCCTCAAAGTGGTCGCTGATGTAGCGGTAGGCCTTGGCCTGGAGTTCAGGGGTTTCAATGGACTGTGTGAACTTCCAGATGCCAATACAGTTCTTTGGGGAAAGTTCTTTCTCCAGGAAACTACAGCAAATCTGAACAATGTCCATTAGATTGTACTGGTCAGCTGCTAGCAACAGGTCCTGCACATTCTCTGGGGTCACAGAGACGATGCCGGTGTAAGCAAACTCAATGATGGTTTTCATAATGTGAGGAGACATTCCAGAGATCTCAAAGATGATCTGGTCTGGGGCACACCAGTTTTCAAAGAGGCTCCTAAGGATCCAGCACAACAGGTCACAGCAGAATGACAGTAAACATCCTGTAATGCTTCAACACAGATATTGCATGGTGATTTGGGGCTCACCTGAACCAGGAGCTGCAGCAGCAGAGGATCAGCTTGTGGATTTTAAATTCAACATCGTCCACTCGGATGACTGTGTCACAGAGGCGGCCCTCCAGACGTAGCTTGTTCAGCACCGCTGACTGATGTGAAAATGTTTTGTTGTTGTTCATCTTTCTTTCTGTAGGTTCAGAGAACAAAGAGTGAAGTCAGAGATAATAATTATAATGAAAATCTGTTCCTTCATTAATCTTCTTGCTTTGGTAACGGGTTGCAGTTTGGCAGGGTGCACCCTGGACGAGTCACCAGGTCATTGCAGGGCCACACAAGATAGGCAACCATTCAAGCACACTCACACCTACAGGCAGTTTACAGTGACCAATTAACCTCAGCATGCTTTTTTGGAGATGGGAGAGAGTATATGTTGTATTTGTGTCACAGTGTTAATGTTTAAACAGCATAAAAGAAAACTTAAATTAAAACATTTAACAGAATTTGTCTTTTTTAATTAGAATTTGTCTTTTTTTAATTTTGCTGTACATCATGTATGACAATACACATTCTCATCTGATCTGATTCAACAGAAATAAAAGAAATAATAATAATATTATTAATAATAATAATAATAATCAAGACTGAAGATTCCAGAACACACATTTTTAAATTAGTAATAAACAGTGTTGGAATCGACAAAATGTATCATAGAAGACATAAACAATTTTAAAATTAGTTTTAATGTAATTTTTGGCATTGCTTTATATTTCTCAGTATATGTATTTGATGTAATGATGTTTTTACTTGCACTCTACAAAGTCTCACTCATAGCTTGTCCTACCTGTGTTCAGTGTCCACATATCTGAAACTGACTAAATCTACTAGGGATTGCATTGACTTTTAAGAATTACCTGGCATTTATGTCAGGCCTTCATGATGTGTGTCCTTGATGTCCTCAAAGGACGTTCTGGAGAAAGAACAAAGCTACTGGGCACATGTCCAGATTAACTTAGACAGTACCCTGACACATTTGTTGCCCTTGCATCAGCAGCAGTCATGTTCACGATCAGCTTTTATACGCTCATGCAAACTGTCTTTCAATAACATCACAGTGGCAACACAAAACTATAGAACAAAAGGAGAAAATATAACCAGCGTAACCATAACCACCATAACAACCAGAACCAGGTGTTACACTGAATGCTGTAATTGTGTATTTATTTACAAATGGAAATTGGCTAAATTACCAGTAAACAGTGGTGAAAATAATTTTTTTAATAAGTGGGGGGGGGGGGG
>JBBMJM010008344.1:0-14759 GCA_037832705.1 Centriscus cristatus
GAGCGCCCCTGGAGGCTGTTAGAAAAATGTATAAATTGGCCGCACCTTTGTATAAGCCTCATGGTTCAATACTTATCAAAAAAGTAGCGGCTTATAGTCCGGAAATTACGGTATTTTTAATTCCAAAAGCTCAAAAGGTTTCGGTCTTCACTTACCGAGGAAGGACTCTGGCATTGTTGCAGAGATTCCACTACATCCACCTACACAGGCTGCTCCTGAAATAGAAGGTCAGATTAGCAGCGCCGATGGAACACTGGATTACAAGCGAAGGCGGAGGATAGTGTCATGTGAGGACCAATTCATTCATGTATCAGTGACACTGAGCTGAACATCCCAATTAATGCTGTTAGCACCAGGGAGGCTGTCGGAAGTGCCGTTTGTCTGCCAGCAGGATTACACCAAAAAAACCCTCCAGGTCAGTCCCTGGGAAACTTGGCCAAGGGCTTGGGACTAAGGTAAAAGCCATGAACGTTTCTGGCCAGAAGCACCGGGGAGTAAGTGAACGAGGGAGCTAAACGAGGCGTATCTGGGCCACTGCTCTCCTGTGTGGTAACGTCATTACCGATGGTGACCTCCAAGTTAAAATTAGCGTTCATTTTGGATATGATATATACTGTTGTTGTGTAACAACATTGTCCCTGCAGACTGAGCTCCTAACAGGTTGGGGGCGCGCCAGGATCTTATGGCAATGCTCTTATCATCATCTGATCAGACTAATCCTCAACAGGCAGCGTGGCCGTTCGTCTGCAGAGCGGCCTCATCAGAAACAGACATAAAACATCTATGTCAACAGTTTAATTACCTGCACTGCCTTAACCTTTTATTAACAACATGACATGTATAAGTTCATCAAGGGGGGGTATATGGCAGATGTATATAAACAGCCAAATTAATCTACTGTCGAACATTCTGTGCATTGACGTTTTCCTTGTTCTGACATCGACAATACTGTGACTCATTTATTCAGATCAACCACCTTTTGGTGCATGTGATACTTAATACATCAGTGTGCTGAGACAGATGGCAAACCCACCCACAGCCACAAGGGATTAAAGTGATGGACCCCCTCCTCAGCCAGTGTTTAACCTTTAACTCATTAAGAAAGACAGTCACATCAAATTTAAAAACCACTTAAATTCAATTACACTTTCTTTTTATCTTCTTGTCACTGCATATTGAACAATATTTAGGTTTGAATGCAGCTTTTACAGTGTTTTATCTTGACTGCATATGAAGTGTATTCCTAAAATGCACCACAAATTAAAACTTAGAACATTTTTATTCAAATTAAGTAGGTAAACTCGCATGTATTAACAAAAACAACAACATACAAATAGCTTCTAAGTTCTTCGAAGCTGACGTGTTATGCTAGTACGGGTCCAAAGTGTTAACGAGCTAACGCTGTAAACACGTTAGCTTAGGACCGTAACGGAACTTTAATGTTTGACACAATTAAATGCAACATTGCTAATCACACGACAGCGCCGAGATATCAGAAATAAGTATTTCTTGACAACTTCAAGACAAAAAGCCAGAACACAACTCGGGAGTGGGAAAAGAAACGTCGCTAGCCGGGAGCGAAACCACGTCGGACAACCTGACAGCTCTGGAAATTATACTCACAGACACGTTCATAATTCATGAACACATTGTTTGGAGTGTCTTCACAAAGCATTTAAGTGTGTCCAACACTTACGAAACGTGAGTTAAATCTTTCTCCGCCGCTCTCCAGTTCACGGTTGAAGCTCCGGAGCCATGTCAGCCTGTTCGCTGCTGCACGCCAGCCACACTGGACGCTGATTGGCTGGCTCGTTGCCTAGCTACGAAACACAGACACTCATGATTTGCTCCTGGATTTTACAAGTGTCGCGTGCTCCAAGGACCAAATTCAGTTTAAACGTTGTTTTCTGTTTTGTTTAAATTCAAACTGAAAAAACTGTCAAGAAAAGCAAAAGCGGTCTGCATGCATTGTTAATTTAACTATGTACATATAGATAAAAACAAATAAAATAAAAAGTGCAAATGTATTATTTCTGCATCAGCCAACAAAAATGTGCAAGGAGAAGGATTTGAACAGATCACTATTTTTTATTGAAATCTGCACAAACCCACATTTTATGGACATCACAATGACATAAAAGAACTAGACACAGCTGGGCCATAAAAACAGAATTGGGCATGCTGGATTTTCAAGTGTGTCACTGTAAAAGAGTTACAAAAAGAAAAGGGAAATGCGCAAACTATGTAATTCATAAAATGAAAAACATCTGAAGAGTTTTGTCCTAAATTGACATGTGGCCATAAAACCTCGACATACACAGTGACTCTGTTGTCCTAGAAAGCAGCAGGCACCAACAAGTGCAATACGGTACATCACCCCAAAGTGGAACATTTCAGTTAGAAGCAGCCAGTATTCTATCTAATATATAATGTTCTCATGTCCTCTTCATCACACGTATGGGTTGTTTTAATTTTCAGGCAGTGATTTGTAAAACAAAAAGTGCCTCAGATTGCAACAATCAAAGTGAAACTATGAGACTTCGTGTGGCCACGTCGTTGGACAGAAGAGTTGTCTGGTCTGTTCCTCTGCATATTTGTTCCGCAAGGGCAAATAAATATTTAATATGTAACCATGCTGTGCACAATGAATTACGTATATGTTACGTATAAGTACATATTTTGATATTGTTGTCTTTTAATTTGTAGAAATTGCCAGAAGAATTGTTCCTGTCTTCGTCACCCACAGGACAATAATGTAACTAAGACGAGTAACTAAACAGACATTTTAAAAGTTATGCTGAGCGATATAACATCTATATTTACAGTTTACTAACTTTACATCACACATCTGTTCCTTGTATTTCTTTAGGTCCAGTGTTACACTTAACACACTTATATTGCACAACTTAACAAAGGGCCAATTTTTCTACAGTCCACCTTTACAACTTTTTACCAGAGTTATTCACTAACTGGCGCTGGGAAGCCTTTGGAGTCAGATGTTTTCAGCAGAGGGTCTGCGTGATCGTCCCTCTTTGCCTCAAGCCACCAAGTTGTCATATCCCCTTTGCCCTGTTGGGTTAAAAGATATGACAGACTCGGGGTGAATGAGAGTCATATTGCAAACCATGTGTCCCTTTGAATTTTAAATAAAGCCATTAGGGTTTGATGGGGGGCAGAGAGCAGCAGCTGAGGCCACCGACACATCACAGAGCTGAGCACTGGGAGGAATGAGGAGCAAACCCCTCCCCCGTGATCACACGGCCACCGCCCAAATGGAGGTCTTAAATTACGGGAATAGAAAACTGGATAATAGAATGCTTCCTTGAAAGAAACACACCCAGCTGTTATTCCCTTGGAGGGAAGTTTTGTATTTCCTACGCTCTCCACATCTCCATCATCGTGTTTGTCATTAGAGCAACATCATCCTCCAATAACACAAAAGATAAAATCACAATGAACCTACAAGGATTATGACCATAAATATTCCATCATTGTTTTCTGACATACGTAACATCATAGTTCTTTAAAAAAAAAAAGTTTTTAGTTCTTCATGTATGATCTATGGCAGACACGTTACCTTCACGTTCAGTGTTCCTCTGCAGCTCAGCGTGTAGCCCATAAGGGTGTGAAGCAGGTCAGCTGTGGCACCACTCACCTGGATCTTCAGTGCTTTGGAGAAAGAAAAAAAACAAACATAAAATGAACGTAAGATAACTTAGCTTTTCCCCTTCAATGCTGACTCATCGTTCTGTGCATGCAATGAGGCTCTTTAGTCCTCAGTTTCATGTTACATGTTGAATCCATCCATCTGCTACACGGCTGCTCGTTACATCACATAGTACGAAAGATAAATAAACTCAGTTCCATTCTGTTTTCCATCCTGTTCATTTGTTTTTGCATGAATATAAAGTATCTGTAACATAAAATGAATTTATCGGTGCAGTGCATGTAAGCCTTCGTTACCTTCACTTGTCGATTCCATCCGTGATGCGGTGTTGACCGTGTCCCCAAACAGGCAATAGCGTGGCATTTTTGTTCCAACTACACCAGCTACAACAGGTCCTGTCAGGAGAACCAGTAGTGATTTTACACGTGCACCTCAATAATAATAATAATAATAATAATAATAATAATAATAATGATCATGATAATGATGATAATAAATAATAATATAATATAATATATAATATATATATATTATAATATAATATATAATATATTATATTGTTGTTGTTTATATAAAGTCATGTGTTTCACACACACAGGACTTTATATAAGTCAACCCTTTGATGACGTTCTAATTTGCTGAGATACACTTGTATGAATGTGAAACAATCAGTGCACCCAGGGTCGTTTAAGACGGCAGTTTTCCGATCCCATCCCTCAGGGTAGTGGGCCAGTCAAAGATTTTCTCGGATGCATGAACAGGGGGGGTTTTGAGTTTCAGGCGTCAGACATGTAATGCTGCTCTTAACATGTGTCTGTTATACCCCAAAGCATGAATTTCTTCTGTCTCACACTATGTGAAATTCAATATTTCTGGAGGACATGCAGGGACAGAAGATGGGGAGGGGGTGGGAGAAAAGACCGGAGTTCCACAGTCACAATGCTGCAAAGGTTTTTAAGGAATATATGGTCTGCAACGTAAAAGACAGTGAGAGCCACACTGGCATGACCTCTGTGAGCAGAGAGACTTTCCCACGGTGTCACCCTGCAGATACAACCTGAGTGGATGCCGGCGCGGATCTTCAGCTGCGTGTTGGGCTTGTGGGGGATCTTGAAAGTGTGGCAAACACTGACCAGGTCCAGGGCCATGCTGGCAATCTCCCCGGCGTGATTGATGCCGTTCTCTTTGGGGACGCCGGACACGACCATGTCTGTGTGTGGTCAGCCGATGGTTTCACCCGAGGATCGATGATTCATCAGTTTACACGATTCGTTCTCAATTCGGTCCTCGTGATGTGCAGACATGCTCACGTACAGGCATCGCCTATGGTCTCCACCTTGTAGACGTCATAGTTGTCAATGATGTCATCGAAGGTGGTGTAGAGCTGGTTGAGGAAGTCTACGACCTGATGTGGTGTGCTGGCGCCTGACAGCTGAGTGAAGCCTACGATGTCACTGTTGGGCAGGAACGACATGCAGCGTGTCACCTGACTGAAAGCACGTCAACAGACGGTCACAGCGCCCACCTGAAGTAGACGGTGGCGTTGGCGTAGCTCTGGGCCTCCGATGTGCGGCCTTGACGGAGGTCGTCAGCCACCGGTTTGGGTAACATACCTGCAGAATACAGCTGTGAATTGACTTTTCACCACTAGATGGCAGAACAACACAATTAATCCCTGACTCATGGTTGTTTTACTGTGAGGTTCTTTTTTCAATTTCTATTTTTTTTAACCTCTGAAAGAACCATGAAACTATTTTTTTTTCTCCTTTGAGGTCCTGAGTCGTTGGTTTACTGTATAATAAACGGTCAGTCTTCTGTTTCTCTTGAAGGAGATCCTGCGTCCTCTCAGCGACGATGGCCTCCAGATGTTTGCTGTACTTCTCCATCTGCAATTCAAGGAAAAGAATCATTCTCCAGCTGTCTCAAACTGCGACGCTGGTCTGTGACACACTGAACATCTCCGACCGTTTCTGTGCAGTTTTGTCATATCGGTGTGCGTTACCAGGTTCATCATCATGTCCACAGGGCTGACTTTATGCGGGTTCATCTTGTCCAGCATCTTCTTCACCTGCTCAAACGTGGGCCTCATGGCGACGTTGTGAGACCAGCACCTCTTGATCAGCTGCCAGAGAGTTCATCAACAGACAGCAACAGTTCACTCTGCAGTGTGTGTGTGTGTGTGTGTGTGTGTGTGTGTGTGTGTGTGTGTCAGTGTCACTCATGAAACCATTTCACACACAAACGGGCTGTTTTCTCTGGACGGTTCAGCGACATGTCCACATGGGACCGACCTCGCAGTAGTCGTCCTGACTGGGACAGTCCGTGTCTGTTTTCCCCAGTTTGAGTTCGGGCAGGGGGGGACGCCACATGATATCCATCCTCACTCCCTCAGTCTGGTCCTGTTACAGAGGACCGCTGATTACAAAGCAGAGATAAAAGGGGAGCCGCGGGTTGTAATCTGGGTACGAGGCTGCCATACTCACCGAAATGAGGTCGGAGCGAGTGGCAATCTCAACCAGAATCATGGAGTAGCTGCAAAGCACGAGGAGCAAGTAAAGATCTCAGCTCCACGGGCAAAACCGCTGCAATCCAGCTGATCCACACATCTGGGTATTTCCTCAAGCTGTTTACGCTCTCCGCCCACCTGTAGACATCTGCCGCTGAGGTCGTGCTGATGCTACTTCCCAGCAGGACCTCTGGAGCACAGTAGACATGGTTTGCATCCGCACAGTTGAAGCCATTGCTGATGGCTTCAAAGTCGTCCTTTCTGTAGGCCGTGAGCCCATAATCTGAAGCACAGCGCAAATAAGGAGACCGTTTATTTCCTCCGCCTTGTTTTTGGTCCTGATTTGTTCATGTTGTGATAATCAATGCGTTTAGTACAGGAGATAAAATGAACATAGGACGATAATATTGGTGGAAATGAGCTGCTTGGAGGTGGTCTGAGCTCCACGAGAGCTTTTCTGGTCTTGGGACGAGGATGTTTTTGTTACCTGAGATCTTGCAAACCCAGCGATCATCAACGACACAGTTCCTGGAGTGAAGTCGCCCATGAAACATCTTGTGCTGGTGGAGGTAAGCCATCCCGCGGGCGACGTCGGTGGCAAAGGACAGTCTGTTGGGAATTCACACGTTTACATCTGAGTGCTGCTGCAGACAAACACCCCCCCGCCGTGCATGGGATGTCCTACACGACCCACTCAGTGTGTGTGAGTGTGTGTTTCAAATGGCCGTTTTGTCACCTGAAGCCCCAGTTGATGGGGATGTCATCGTTCAAGAGGACGTCGGACAAGCTCCCTTTGGGGCAGTGCTCCGTGATGATGCTCACATAGGGAACCTCGATGGAGCCACCGATGAACTTGCATAGGTTGGGATGGTCCAGTTGCCTGGCGACAATAACCAATGAGCGGGACGATGTCACCGTTGTGCCTGCTGATCCTCTGACGCCGTCCTCACCTGACTTCTTTCACCTCCTTCCTGATTGTTTTCGAGAGAGTGAAATGTTTTTTCTGGACGTGTTTGACCGCAACCGTTCTCCCGTCGCTAGAAAACAGTCAAGAGGATCAAGTTACCGCCATTTCCTGTGATAAATATTGCCCCACATTCAATTTGTTTGATTAATACCTTATATAAACACCTTTTTAATTATGTATCTTCAAGGTAAACAGACATTTAATATTGCCTCTGAATGTCCTTTCATTGGCTCATACGAGCCCTGTTTAACTTTCTTTCTACAAATGATGCAGGTCTAAGTCAACGCTGCATTTAGGTGCAGAGGATTTTAGACTGTGCACAGCGTTGAAGGCTGGAGGAGAAGCTGAGAGAGAAAAACAAACAAACAGAAAGTACTGGAGCGACAAATCATCACACAGAAAACAAAATGACAACACCCCTAATGTAAATATACATCGCAAACAGAGAAGGAAAGCAGACAATTTAATATTGATATTTGACTTTTTGCTCTTCTGCCAAATAAATTATGAAATCAGCTGCAAATTATTTTATGTCTCTCTTGTTCTTTCCCCCTTAATGGTGCGGTTAAACTTACTTAATGTAGTTAGTATATTTATCCACTTACTGCACTATTTTTATATATATATAAAAATAGGTCTATATATCTGTGCTGTATATCACAAATATGAAATCTTTTTGACGGTAAAGTTGACTTTGAACCATTTCTCACGTTCCTTTTGTGTTGTTTCAACCTTCTCCCTGTGACCTTGTCTGATTTTTTTGTTAGGACATTCTGCATCGACACGTTCTTTGCCCAGATACCAGTCTGGGCTCAGTGTCCTGGGAAGATCTCGTCGTTTGACAGCGTTTGATAAACCCCCAGCGTCTGTCCGTCTGCCTGCACCAGCACCATCAGACTTAAGGGTGTCTTACTAGATGCCCGGCTGGATGAGGCCCTGTTGGATGAAGGAGGTGTTGACCCCGGTGCACACGGTCACATCGGTGGTTTGACTGACGGTGGAGGTGCTCTTCACGCGCTGGAGGCTGGTCAGACTGCCCACATCCATGCAGCAGCCTCGACCTGCACACACCACACGGGACATTCATCCTCTGACGTTCATGTGTGTGTCAGCATTCAGGTCTTTCTACTGTCACAAGCAGAAGTTGTTTGATGGAAAAACACTGAATAACTTCACGCAGCAATGATATGATTTAATAACTTAACTTAGAACATTTGTCTTATTAAAAAAAAAAATTCTTGTTGAACATCTCCTGAGAATGAAAGTTGTTTTTGGACAATCTTCACTTGCTTCAGGGAAATTCTCAGGAAAAAAATGAGAAAAATCTGGCAAATATGTCTAGAAATGAAATGTTGGTGCACAATAAGACATATTTTTGGTAAGATTTTGAGTTCTTGTTGAGTTCAACGCTGTACTTTCCGTGGAAATTTGTCTGTAAACACTTTCAACACCCGAGCTTCTCATGTTTTACCAAATGTTATGTTCTTGTAGTAAATGATCCAGCTCTCGTCCCAAAACATCTTCTGTTTCTGGTACTGAAGCCACTGGAGGGAGGAAACGGAGAGAGACAACGTCAGGATGTGACTCGGCGGGTCGTGGGTCCGTGGGTTCATCGTCATGCCCCCTCACCACCATGGTTAAGACGAAGCCGCTGCTGAAGAGCGCGACGGGAAGCCCGATGGCCAGTTTGATGGCGATGGACATGGGGCAGACGCCACAGTCCGCGGGACAGTTGAGGCAGTTCTCCTCCAGCTCGCACACGTCATCCCCGCACACTGAAGCACGTCGATTTTCAAACACGGACGGGAGCAGATCACACCGGTTCAGACACGTGACGATCTCCGAGCGCAGACGTCGTGAGCGGCGGTTCACCGACCTTGGGCGCTGACGACGAGCACTTTAGACTCCAGCGCCGCGTGCATCTGTCCTATTTTGATATGGGCAATGACTGAAGTGACCCCCACGTGGATCAGCACCACCTTAATCCGAAAACATGACCAGACTTTGGAGACCGAACAACATGGACCTCACACAAAAGTGGTCTATTATGGCCATTCTTGTCATTAGTGATAATAAGAGATGGAAAATGATGCTTGGGGGTATGAACACGTTCTGGACAATGTTTGGATGCAGCTGAGGAAACGTATCAAAAGAAGACAGAGACAGATGAGTCGTGTCCGGGTGGTCTCACCTTTGAGGTCCAGTACTTCTGCGTCATCTTTCCTGCTTTGGATACAGTATGAGTCACTATTTTACCATCGTCGGGGATCCAGGGGCCGCAGATTCCACCTTGTTTCTGCAAAGAAACAACTCCGAGTGAAGCTTCTGCTGCAGTGATACACAGTTGTCAGGTCTGATCTTTGGACACTATAAATTTGGCAAATTCTAAAAACGAAACAGTGTGTCAACTCACATCTGCATGCGTTCACTGACTCAACTAGAGGTGTACATTTTTGTAATTATCATTAAGATTCAAATCGAGTAAATCTGGAATAAATAAAAAAAGTCTTAATGAGTCTTAATTCTCCTGGTTAAACTGTTGTCACATCGGATTCGCTCACACCCACTTTGTGAGATGACGCCAGAGCTGTGCGACTCCACGGTTACTGACCATGAGACCCAGAGGACACGAGTGGATGTTGGCGTGATACACGCAACAGTTCATTTCGTTGGCGTTGTTCCAGTTCGCCGGGCACTCGTGCTCGTGACAGAAGCGCTTTGCCTCGGACGAGTCACTAGAAGCAATGACGGGATGGATTAACTCACACCGCGCCCAGCAGCGCTGAACGAGAGACCAAAGAGAGTCACATCGGTCTGGTATTGACTCAGTAAGTTGACGTCTCATATTCGATTGGAGCGGGAACATTCTGGACATGGCAGACCTGTTAAGAATTCAAAGCACCTGAACTGGAATATCTTGTTCCTGACGGCGTAGTCGTAGAAGGAGTCTGCAGCCGTCACCGTGTAGGAGACGTTGAACTCCTCCCCGTTGGTAACTTTCTCTGGAGGACGCTGGACCCACGCCATTTCTAGACCTGGGACAGCACATGCATTGAACTGCACGCACACACGCACACACACACACTCACGTGTCGCTTAGTCGACCGCGTGTGTAACACAAGCAGACTCATACTCAGTTTGTTGAAATGTTGAAAACTGCAGAAAGGTTTGATAATGTCAAGGAAACTGACAAACTGAAATCAAACATATGAGACTTGTTAGGTTCAATGTTGATGAATAGAAATGGAAATTCTGCAGTTTTTCATTCTTCAGGATGAACCAACCAATCATTAACTTTGTGAAACGGAACACTTGGTACACACTTTTAATTTCCCTCCATGACTTTCAGATTTGATTTGTGATCGGGGTCTGGAGTCCTGGGGCCAGGGGGTGGGTGGGTGCAATTGTATTAATTTTATTTTATTATATTTCTCTTATCAATACATTTGTACATTTATTTCATTCATTTATTTTTACTTTCGGATAAAGGTTCCGTACGCATGCACATACGAATATGGCGGTAAAATAAAAATCTGATCGCAGAAAAAACGGGAACAAGACACGCCATATATTTACGATAACCAAGTTATTAAGTTAAGTTATTTTTTAAAAATAAGTGCAGTGACATTCTGGAACTGGGATCTGCAGTGACTCAGACTAGTGACGGGCGAAGCAGTTCTCTCAGGTGTACTGAATCATTAGAGTCCTTTCATTACAAAGATTCGTTCAAAAGATTCAGTGACACCTCCTGAAGCGAGCCCGAGTCCCCTTGGAAATTTCATCACTTGAATGATGAAGACAAACCCAGATTTTTTTTTTTTAATCTAGATATTTCTGACTGATCTACACTTTGACGTTGATCTTCGTCAGTTTAACCCGTTGAAGATTATCTTCAGTGTGTAACATGAATAACACCAGAAAGAGTTGCTAGATTTGTCGCTAGTCTGAATACTCACTCAACAGAGACACAAAGTGGCCAAGTCGGCGACACTGTCGCAGCAGTCGACTCGTTCACAGGAAACGAAGCAGTGAAATCAGATTCACCCACGGTGGTTCGCTGACGAACTCAGGTGAAGTGTGAAACGAATGAATCTTTTCAGGAAGTGATTCAGTACAGTCCCGTTCACCCAAGATTTGTTCTTTCGAATGAATCATTCTTGCACGAAACACCAACATGCCCAGAACAGCACAGAGATACAGATTCGTACCTCCACAGCTGATCATGTTGAAGTCATTGGGGTTGTTTATCGGCCAGCAGTCGTACTCGGTGTTGTCCAGATCATGCCAGCAATGGACTCCCTGCAGGAAAGTTCTCATTTCTTCAATACACAAGTCAACTGCTTTTACGGGCCAAAGCGATATAAAGTGTAAACAAACAGGACGATGTAAACATGACTGGGTAACATGTCAATTTGAATGAGGTCCGTCAAAGAAAGCACAAATAGACGGGTTAAACCGTCATACCGGCTTCTCGCTGAGCTGCCGAGTAACCCAGCGATACACGGAGCGCCACAGGCATCATGACCTGATGCCTGCAAGTGTTTCTGACAAGACAACAAAGGCCAGCGGGAGGCTTCCTCAGCGACAAACCTAACAAATGAATATCATCCGTTCAGCCAGATCAGCCGTCACACGGCGTTCCAACCTCGCGTTTCAGGCAGGTTTCCACGTTACACGTGAAGTCTCACATTTTCTTGCAGTCACATGTATTTGGAAAAAAAAAAAAAACGGGAAAAAAAACCCAAAACAGTCACTTACCAGCACGAATCCCAGGAAGAAGGATGCTGCCGTGAGTGCAGCCATGAGGTCTGTGGCTGTTCCTGGACGCACTCCGATCTGACTGAAAAATGAGTGTGCGTGTGTGTGTGTGTGTGTGAGTGACCCTCTCCAAATCAGTGCCCTTGAAGTGCCCCCCCACCCCACCTCCCCCCCTAAATTATCCAATCAGCAGAAGATGCTCTCCAATCAGTTCCATCGTGTTCGTAGGGTGCTTCAGTTCACCTTCTCTGACCTCCAGAGGTCACGTCTCCACCCCGACTGCCCCTAGAGGCCAAAGCTTCAGCGGTTTGAAATGTCCCACTTCCCCTCCGCCATCCGCGTCACTTTCCAATCTATTTATACATTTCTATTGTCTGTGAACCAGAAACTCTTAGAGAGTCTTTAAAAGCACTATGTATATATGATATATTTAGAAAACATTATAATTCAACATTCATTTTACCCTGTGAGTGTGTCGGCGTCTGACACTGGACAAACTGTCTTTGACTGATTTTCAGTTGCGTCAAACAGTCAAATAAACCATTTAAATATGATTACACAACGTGTAAAAACAATACTAATTGAATTGGACTGAGACGTAATCTGAGCCAGTTTACTGTGCAAATAAACTAAAATAACATACAAATGTACAAATAGTTGGATGTGTTTGAATTTGAATTGAACAATGAATCATTTGCAGGTCTTTCTGCCCACGGAGGATTTTACGGTGTAATGTGCATTTTCCATCCCCGATCATGTCGGTCTGATGTGAGAAAGAGAAAATACTCCAAAAAAAAAAACAGCATTTCTGAACATCTGTGCATTTTTAATTGGTTTTTCAAGAAGGCGTAATTACAGCATAGCTGAGAGTCCTGCCTCGCCACGCCGTTTCCAACTTCATGTTTTGGGGCGAGTGGCAGTCACAACAGCACAAGCAGCGCTCGCTCGCTACGATCCAGCACGTCCTCAAAGCAAACCGCACGACTCTCACACACACACACACACACACACACACACACCCTCAACCTGAAACTCCAACTGCAAATCATTTACATCCTGAGTCACTTTTACGAGTGCGTGTAAAAGCGTTGGTCTGCTGTCAAAGCACGCTGGCTGCGTTCGAGGGGATTGAATCCAGAGCGTGGACGAGTGTTTCACCGTGTATGATGATTTAAATGTGTGATTAAAAGCTGGTGAAGGAGGAGAAGGTGGAAAACTTTTTTTTTTTTTTTTTAAATGGCTGCGGTTTGTGGCTGCAAAATCTAAACAATAGACACATCGAGCACGTTGACTTGAGCTAATTTGCGGGAATTAAGACAAGAAACTTTCTCTGGACAAATTAAACGTCACAGAAAGTGGAATTAAATGTATATCTGGACACCCCCGTTACATGCACGAGGAGGATTTTATTCTCCAATGTCAGCGTCTTGTTTTTTTTTCTTCCCTGGACTCGTTTGCCTAAATGTGACTGAATGGAAAGTTTAAGTCGCCCACTAATTGGCCTGAGCGGAGTAAAATCATCCTCGAGTGCCCCTCTCGAGCACGAGGAATCTCAAGCAAAAGCACTTTGTGACGTTTGAATTGCAGCGCGTCCTGCAGCCGCTTTAACCCCCCCACACACCCCCCACCCCCGCCGCCGTTGACTGCACCAGCACCTTTGATGCCCAACTGTTACACAAGTAACGGGAAGGTGCAGACGCTTCTTTTAACGAAAACCTGGCATATTTCAGATGATACATCGGCATTTTTTTAAAGTCAAGTCTTTGCAGAGCTTAATTTAAATTAACATAAAAGTTACTTGGCAGAGTTATCAAAGATTTAGTAAAAGAAACATTTTTTTAAAGCACTTTTTCAAGTTTTAACCTGTTTTTTTGAACCCGTTTCCAATGCACTGATGGATTTTTATTCAACTTGATGTTCGTGTTTAGAGATTTCGACGGTGTGGTCAACAAATAACAGCAGTGTGACGTTTTAAATAAAAAGAGAAGACAAACTGAAAAGGAAAGACAACGTGTCTGAAAGCACTCGTGCCTTCAGTGCGTTTTGAAAAACGTTCTGCAGAGAAGACCAACACCACAAACTGGAGCAGCAGAACGTTCGCGTCGCTTCCAAGGAAAACCGAAGTCTGGCGTCGGCCGTTTACAGCGCGACGCTCTGAAGCAGGTTGAAGAGCGCGTCAGAGAGGAGGCGCCTGCGAGCGCAGCGAGGTTACATCAGACCCTCACAGCCGAACCTCCAGCAGGAATCCAGTGTGTCGCAACATCACTTTACAGCCCCCCCCCACCCCACCCCCCACCCTCCCCCAACCCCCACAGGTGAGCAGCCGTTTCGTCAGATCAACAGCAGCCACTCATTCATGGAGTTGGGGCGGACGGATGTGTCAAAATGCGACAGGCAGAACGGGTTTGACTCGATGCGCCGTCGCAGGAAGTGTGTGTGTGTGTGTGTGTGTGTGTGAAGCAACGTCTGGAATTTCACATTTAAACTTGATTCAAACTGTGATTTAAGTGCAAAAGAAATCAAGTTGTGCTGAAAACAAAATGATTTCACCTGGTTCGCACCCACTGTGATTACAGATAATTCAACTGTTTGTTTTGGGGTTTGGGTTGGGTTTTTTTGGAGGGGGTGGGGGGCTTTTGTTTAGCCACAAGAAGAAATGTACTGAACCTCTTTGTCTCCAGCATTCACTCTACGCGACAAGGAACAAGTGCACGAAACAGCAACAGCTTCTACAATCCCAACTACAGCGCAAACACGCGCCCGCTCTGCTCGTCCGCGTCTCTCTGCACCCGGAGCTCGTCGGCTTGTTCGCTCTGCAACTGTCTCATGAGAGGAACTTAGAGGTGAAGCGTGCGCCCGCC
>JBBMJM010008773.1:0-19436 GCA_037832705.1 Centriscus cristatus
GGACGTCTTTGACATGAAGAACTTAGAAGATGATGAGATTGACCAAATTCTCCTGGAGAAGTTCAATGTGAAGCTGCAGAACAAACTGAAGCCTATAAACAACAAAACGAGCTACACAATCTGACACATTATATGTTTTTATTATATCCCAGATTCATATTAGACTATGAATTGAACAGTTTCTTTTTTTGTTCGAAGACATGGAAATTGTATACTTTAAATATTGAGGTACTGTGTTGGATTCTAAGGACAAAATGAGAAATCACATGTTGATAATTCAATTTCAAAATACATGCTGAGATTGTAAAACAAAAATAAATAAGACGCTCTGAGGAGTTTGTACTATTTTACCAATTTCATTGAGCTGGTCATTGGATAATGGATCAGGAGGCGGAACTTGCTGTGTCTTACTCGTACATCACTTCCTAGTTTGATGACGTCGCGGGCGCTGATTGGATCTTTCCACCTGTCCGTCACTTGAACGGAAGCAGCGGCACAACCCACATCAGGCTGTTGGGACGAGGATCTATCATGAACTCCTTGGAACAGGCCGAAGGTGAGAAATTAAAATGACCAGCGTGAGGTTATCCACCAGATTGACTGAATGTCGGCGATATAATCACCTGAATTATTAACTACAGACATTTAACTAGGTAATCTAAAGAGTTAAATATAACGGTATCGGCAGCTGGGTAGTCTACGTACGACATTTAGCACGTTTGCTAGCACCATTTTCACTGAACACTTCGATTCCTCTGGTAAAACGTCCGTTGTTCCAGTATCAACGTGTCTTCTGGGCATTTTCTAAATGAAATGAATATCAAACACACTTCAAGGTCCTGTGTGCGTAAAACTGAGACACTTGTGAGTCGCAGCAGCAACTGTGAAATGATGGTATTGCTCATTTTCTGGAAAGTAAGAAGAGTACATGACAAATCACAACTCCATACGATGGTTACGGGTAACAGTTGTGCCTGTTGTGTTTCTGTTGTCAGACCTAAAGGCCTTTGAGAGAAGATTGACGGAGTATGTGTCCTGTTTGCAACCTGCAACAGGCAGGTGGAGAAGTAAGTGTCTGTCAGGGCTGATGCTGCAAACCATGTCAGCAAAGGTGTTTTATTCTGCGGCTCATAGCATGTCGTGTTCTTATTTGTCAGATCCTGTGTGTGTTGATAAAAACAGTTTTCCTGTTCAGTCACTGCAACTTGATGGTAAACTTTCATTTTCACGTGTCAGCGTTGGTCTCACATTGTCACGCTGTGCTTTGTCTTCCTTCAGTGATTTTGATAGTGGTGTCTGTCTGTACGGCTACTGGGGCTTGGAACTGGTTGATAGATCCTGACACTCAGAAGGTACGCACGTGTCTTCAGGCGCTATCTTCTACCTGTGCATCCTTGGGTCCCACTAAATGAGCAGTTTGTGACGTTTGTTCTCGTTCTGCAGGTCTCTTTCTTTTCGTCACTGTGGAATCATCCTTTCTTCACCATCAGCTGTGTCACTCTTATCGCCCTGTTCTTTGCAGGGATACACAAACGAGTTGTAGCGCCATCAATGTATCCTTTTTTGTGTTAATTGAAGTGATGTTTTAGTCCAGACAATGTTTATTTGCTAGCATATCTACTTAAGGACAAACACATATACGCATTCAGTTGCGTTAGCGGCCCCTCAGCTCCTCACTCGTGTGAAATTGGCTACAGTTCTGAAAAGTCTGTTGTTAGAATGTCCTGTGATTTTATGTCTGTGTTCTTTGACCATTGCTCCTGCAGTATTGCTGCCCGCTGTCGGACGGTTTTAGCAGAATACAATATGTCCTGTGACGATGTGAGTAAACGACGTTTGACGTTCCGATCGTTGTAAGACGTTCTCGTTTGTGAACATTCCTTACACCTGTCTTATTTATGTCTGTCTACAGACAGGAAAGCTCATTCTCAAACCTCGACCAAACATCCAATAACAATATGCCTGTGTGGGCGGCTCAGTCGATGTGGTCCACCGTGGTTCCTGCTGATGGATCACCTAGTGTCTTTTGAGAGGTCGAACGAGGAACAGTGCCAAAGCAGCATCTGTCCTCATGCTGGGAATGCATTTGGAGGAAAGAAGAAATTAAACGATAGGGCCTTTTTTAACAGTGACTTTGCTGATGTCACCATTAAAGCTGCTGATCTACTGTCACTATGTTATATTGAATTCCCTTTGTGTAAGCATGATGTTTCTAATGATGATGTATTTTATGTAAATGTTTCTATTTTATAATGTATTTAGCCAATAAACACATCAGGTGTCAAACATGTCTTTGTCTTTCTTGCACTGTCTGTATATTTAATGCGGAAGAGTGTCGTTAGGGTTTTACGACAACGTGTCTGATTTCCGTTAGCAACAGCCACTTTACGGCAGCCAGTGCACTCTTCCACATGGCCACCGACACGGCTTGCGTGTGAGGGTTGACTGCTCGAGCCGGGCGGATTTGAGGAGAATAAAACTCGCACTTTATCTGAAATTGAAATGGGGAAAAGTAAAACGACCAAGTTTAGGCGTCCGCAGTTCAACACGGCCGGGCTGCCGGTGAACGCCGTGAAGGAACCGGAGGAGGAACAACACGACGACGACGACGACTGTCCGGCTGCGGAGCTCCTGGAGAAAGTAGGAGTTCATCCCCATCCAGCCCGTGTGATCAAAATATCTTCTGGTTAACCTGCTTTGTGTCATTTCTACGTTCGTCTTTCGACATTTTCACTTTGTGGGACCGTTTGACGGTGTTATCCGCCGCAGGAAGTGACGCTGTGTCCAACCTGTGGTTACTTCATGTACACAAACACACCATCCTGCTCGAAGACAGGTCTTAGTTTGAAAGTTGTGTTGACATTGTTAGAATAGTAAAAGTGTTCACGTTATGAGGTTCAATGGTTTGCTGGCGGTAGACTGGAACACTGGTCAAAATATTAGAAACAGCTCCCATGCAGTGTAGATGACCATTGATGAACTTCCAATCACAAGATACTGGAGTCACATTAGATTTTCCACACGTCTAATGAAGAGTCCGGAGAGTATTTTAAAAACATGT
This sequence comes from Centriscus cristatus, assembly GCA_037832705.1. Lineage (NCBI taxonomy): Eukaryota > Metazoa > Chordata > Actinopteri > Syngnathiformes > Centriscidae > Centriscus > Centriscus cristatus. The sequence goes on from JBBMJM010008773.1 coordinate 3,062, forward strand.
CCCACTGTCCCTCCTGTAGCTGGAGAGTTCCAGTGCAGACGTGCGAGAGTTTGCTTGTGCGAACATCTCTCGGGTGGTGCAGCAGAGTCAGACCATCCCAGGGTTCCTCCAGAGGGATGCTGTGAGGCGCCTGGGCCCCATGCTGCTGGACAGCAGCCTGGCTGTCAGGGAGACTGCCACTGGAGCTCTCAGGTGAGACGGGAGGACACGGCCCGAGGGCAAAGCAGAAGTATTTATATTGCACAATTCATACACTGGGCAATTCAATTCAAGCAGAAGATCACATTAAAGATTTTAAAGATAATAAAATAAACAGACATTACAACTTATCCAACAGAATCAAGAAGAGAGAACATAACCCAGCAGAATAAAAGCAGTGCAAGATAGTATAAAGTAGACCATTATTATTATAAACAGGAAAATACATTCAAAGTCAAGTGAACACGAATGCCAGTAAAAGACAATAATCCTGGGCCTAAAGCCTCCCTGGATCCTACAGCCGTCTCCAAAACCTGCCTTGTCTGACATCCTACTGCAGGTCACTGACCTTTGAAGACAGAGGTCTTCAGTGCCCGTCCTGCTCCCGCACACCTGATTGACATCAGCAGCTGTGTATCACTCGTCTGCAGAGATTGATGATTTCGGTCAGGTGTGTAGGAGCAGGGTGGGATCTAACATGTACAGGACAGGGTTGAAGTCCAGCGTCGTACAAGATGCCTTCATGTGCTTATAGGAGACTAAACCTCCTCCAGGCTGTGGAACTCAACAGGGAGAGAAATAAGAAGGTGTGAGACTGATGTAAGTGATTTAGTCTGGAAGTATCTGAGCAAATCAGAATAGTAACAAGGATCAGGACTTAAATGTTTGTGGACCTGAGTTGTTGTTTTTTTAGGATTGTCATACAAACCCTTGTAGAAATATATGCACATGCACCAGCCCCCTCTGTGTGTCCTGATGTTCTAAACCAGACCCCCAATCCGACAGGTTATAGATGTCAAACTGCTCTCACCTCACCTCACCTGAGTCAGTCTGAAGTTGCAGAGGACTGACAAGCAGCTGATGGGAATCAGGTGTGTAGGAGCAGGGCGACGTCTGAAACCTCGGGGGGAACTCGAGGACTCCACTTCTAAATGTCAGCACAAGTTCTAAGTGCTTTCTGATGAAGTTCATCAGAAAAAGAATGTAGGAAATGTCAGAAGATGTAAACACATTTATATTAAACAGTCATTACAATGTAGTGTGTGTACAGAGTATATTTGATCTACAGGGGGCGCCATACCACAACAAAAGTTCTGCTGTTAGGACAAAATTGGTGTTTTTTATTTATTAATCAATAAAGAAGAGAAGTCAGTTGCTGTCCTCGTTGAAATCAACATAGAAAACATGTCTGGGACATAAAACCACAGTCTTCCTCTCACCCTGACAGAAATCTGAGTGCATGTGGAGGTCAGGAGGTGTGTGAGGACATGGTGAAGCACGACGTCATGACGCCTCTGACAGCGCTGCTCAGGGAGGTGAGAGCCGCCACTGCTTTTCGCTCACGCCATCACTTTGCCTCTTCCGCATCAGCAGAGCGAGTACAACCTCAGCAGACAGCAACAGACGACCTCTAGGGTCAGCCCGTGCAGATGAACGTTGTTCATACGAGTATTTGCAACATGTGTGTTGAAAGATGGCGACAGGGTGACCACATGTCACCCCCTGGCCCCTGAACGTTACCATGTGATCGTTGAAACGCTGTTGCTCTCTCACCAGTGCTGTGCTGGTTTTGATGGTGCTGCAGTGCAGATGAATGATCAGAAGAATGCAGTGGAGCACATAGTTAACGAAGCTGTGAACCTGCTGTGGAATCTTTGGTAAGATGGATACATGCACGCAGGTCGTCTCGTCTCTGATATGTGTGTCTGACTGCGGTCGTCCATCCTTTGTCCTCCCAGTGAGAGTAGCAACCAGGCACTGTCGGTGTTCAACAAGTCCGGTCTCCTCGACGTGGTCGTCCAGTGTCTGGAGAGACAAGCCCACAATGTGGAACTGGCCATATCTGCTGGTAGGACGTGATTTGTTGCTACGTCTGTTACACTGAGATGTCTGAGGCTATTTCCTGAAGCGTGTCTAAATGTCTAAAACAGTAAGCACGGGCTCTTATTTTGGAGGGGTCCCTACACAGCCGATGAAGTGGGACGTGAACACAGACAAGCAAATGTTTTAATGTCATGACGTCAGCAGGCCTGAAACTCGCTGGAGGATTGTCTCCACTGAGTTTTGTAGAAGTCATACACCTGTGTGTGTGTGTGTGTGTGTGTGTGTGTGTGTGTGTGTGTGTGTGTGTGTACACGCTCACATTGACAGTTTTCCATGAGGTTTGTCCTCATTGTGGCTCTGTCCTCCTCTGACATGATACAGATCTGGATAAAATCCTGGATCCTGAAAGTGTTTTTCACGTTAGGTGTGCATGTGACTTTCTCAGGCTGAGAGCAGAGATGAGCGTCTGAAAAGAGTAAAACCCGTCAAAGGGCGGATGGTCAGCAACCTAAGACTTGGTTTAGGTCCTTGGTCTGACCTCTAATTTGTTCCGTGCCCCTGCTTCGCCCCCAGCTCACTGTTTGCACACGGTGACGGAGGACAACCCCGAGCTGCTGTGCAGCATCACCTCAGCAGTGCTCGGAGCACTGGAGACGGTGCTTCTGTCGCCTCAGCCCGGCATGACGCACACACTTCTCAGGACGCTGGCTGCAGGTATGTCCGTTTGGTAAATGTACACCCCCTTTGTCATCCTGATCCGACTCTACATGCGAACAAAGCTTCACCTGCGCCTGCTGCGTCACACAGGGACGCTGTGGAACCTGAAGGGGAGCCTCCCCGGTGCCCGCCAGGCCCAGACCCTCGGCACTGTGCTGGCCACCCTGTCCAAGTGCCTGGACGTGGATTCCGGTTCGCTGATCCCAGAGCTCAGACAAGCGGAAGAGGTGCGCCACCGTGATGGAACAGATGCGACAGATGTGGAGGGCGGGGCCATTGTGGAGCAGGATGTGGACGAGATGGACCAGGAGGAGGAACCACCGAGACACAAGAACACAAAAGCTGCAGACACCGACGTGTCTGACCTCCTGCCTGTAAGCGGTTTCCACTTTCATTACTTCAGCCTCGGGACTATGACAAAGGACAAATCCTGTGTTGAAAAAGGTTCTGGGGCAGGTTCAAGATGTGTCAGCGCCGTGAGAGTCAGGCTGCAGCGGGTGTGACTGGCAGTGCAGACACGCTGTCGGGTTCAAGGGGACAGATCGGGGACACTCGGCAAAGGTTCAGGCGGCGGCTGACCTCTGCAGCTGTCCTTCACAGCGGGCTGGAGGCGGAGTTACAGCAAAACTGTCAGCACAGATGGAAAAACAGTCCCGATCAATGATTCTTTCCTAATCACCTTTGTCTACGCACACGAACTGCAGCTTTTTCGAGTGTAGTCGGTGGAAGCAGGAAGCAGTGTCTGGGGGGCGTGTCGTGACAGACCAACGGCTGCGAGCAGAGACGATGAGCAATGTCTTATTTATCATCTCCATGGAAACGTTGTCAGTCAGAGACAACAGGCTCGTGCGTTCCTGTGACGAATGATGTCGCTGATGGCAGACAGGTGAACGCGGGGCCAGCGACAGTCGTCGTCTTGGTAAGATGTTGACTCACATTGGTGATTGTTTTTGTCCAGGGGGCCGAGGAGGAGCTGAGGGAGGCGGCGGCCTTGCTGACAGCCCAGCAGACGTCCTTAGAGATCATCGTCAACATGTGCTGCTCTGACGGTGAGTGGTCCGGGCACAGACAGCGGTGCTGACCCCCGGCTCTTGTTTTCAGAAACGATGGCGCAGCAGGAAAAGCGAGCGTTGTGTTGGGTAGATGTGGTCCGATCCGTTGTCCGCGTGTCTCTGTTCAGACCCGTCTGATGATGAGTGGGAGGAGACGTCGAGCGGCGACGAGAGTGAAACGGGGGCTGACGGCCTGAGTGACGGAGTCGCCAGCCTCATGTCTCCGCTGTGTTTGTCGGCTGAGGTTCACGCCGCTTTGATCAACCACAACATCCCTGAAAAGGCAAATGTCTTTCTGCTTCTTCCGTCACTAGATGTGCGACATAAAATGTGGTCTTCAGGGGATTTCACCCTTTTTACTTGTTCTCCAGGCTGAACAGAGTGTTTGTGAAAATAAAACCGTTTGTAATCTGTCTGTGTTGAAGGTTCTCAAAAAGACCCAGTTCCCCCGACAGGAAGCCGTGGACGTGTGCCATCAGTCCCCCTCCTGGAGGAGCCTGATTAAAAAGTAATCCCTCCTGTCACCTGAAGCGTCTGTCAGACTTGTGGATCCTCCGTCCTGACGCGTTCACAATCACGTTCTGTTACACCTGAACGATGGATGGAGTCCGTGTGTGTACGTGGGTGCACGTTTGGAGTCACCAGCGGCTGGTGGCTTTCGTAACACTCTCGCGCGTAAACATTTGGGGAGGACCGAGGGACAAAGAGGTCATTGTCTTTAATGTGTAACTACCCCCCACCCCCAAGGTTGGTGGCTCCCAGTAAAGATACTCCCCACTCACTGACACGGTTGCCCGAGTTCTTGTGACAAGTGGAGTGGACGACACTTAGTGCTGGACACAATGCATTTATGTGTGTGGGGGGTGGGGGAGGGGGCAGTCAAGAGGACACCAGCAAATGCATAATATAATCCCAGCTGAATCATGTGAAGTGCACTAGTCGCGTTTCAACCTGTAGGGGGCGCCGTTATACTTATTTAGTGCAGAAGTGGTGGGGTTTCATTACTCTATAAAGTTTGTAGTAAGTTATTTTTGAATCATTGAGACAGCTCAGTTGGAGGGGGGGGCACAGTGGATCCCTGAGAGATGGTATCTACATGTCGTACATGTCACTACAGAGTAATTGACACATTCTATGTAAAAACCTACCCCCCCCCCCCCCACACACACACACACACACACTCCGTCATTAATTCTCAACGCCTGCTCACACGACACCACATGCAAATACAGAGTAATTCACAGGCTCCAGTTAGAACCCAACAACCAGTGGTGAGTTTCGGTGTAAGCTGTGATTCTAGTAGGACAGGAGGGAGGGGGGGAGTTTGCTGTCTCGCTGCGCCCTGACAACACTTTGTGTGTCCTGTAGGATGCAGAGGGTGCAGTCCCGGGCGCTGACATGCCTCCATAGTATCCTGTCGGCCATGGACGCCGACTCCCTGGGAGGAGCGGCGGGCCTGCAGGCAGCGTCGCAGCACCTGTCCACGCTGGTGTTTGGTGCAGCAGGTGTGACGTGTCATTTATTGAATGTGTCAGTTGAATCGGCGGTAGCTAAGACATGCTTGTTGCTATGCAGAGGGTGTGATGGGTGCAGGAAAAGGATGTATGAAGATGCAGTGCAACATCACACAGACAATGTATGAACCAAACCTTTGTGTCCAGAGATCCCTAAAGATGAGGAGTTCCTGGAGGCCGTCATCAGCGCGATGCGGGCTCTCCTACAGATGACTGCGTCTGCAAACATTCCCCAGGTAGATAACACACGTTGAACTTTACCCATATATACGTCTACACCTCATTGAAGTAAGAAGTCTTACACCGACACTATTTCAGCAGCTCTTGAGTGATGGGTTCTGTTTCTACCAGTGTATAACCCTCCAGCAGCTGATGGACCTCAGCGAAGTCGCCACCCAGTGTGACGTTATCAGCGTTCGGGTCAACGCTGTCGCCATTCTCGGCATCACTGGCAGCACGTTGGCCAAGGAGAAGGGGACCGCTGGAACCCTTCAGGTAGCAGGATTCTCCTTTGGGGCTTCATTCTGAGGGCGTGCTGCCTCTGACAGTCTGGTCCTCGCCGCAGATGATTGGAAGCGCCCTACTTCAAACTGCCACACGAGATGACAGCCTGGTTGTGAACGGGGAGGCTCTTGATGCCTTGTTTGATGTCTTTGCCGATGGAGATGAGGCAGAGGCAGCTGCTAAGAACATCCAGTTACTTCCTGCGCTGAAGGCCCTTCAACCTGTCTTCAAAGCCAAGGTACCGGAGGTTTGGTTGCCCCAAATAAATGTTTTTCTTGGGTTACATCATTAATACAAATGTGGAGTTCATGACTGTAAATGTGCACAAATGTATTGATCCTAAAAGGCCACGGAACATTAAGTTGCTGAATATGCGATTGCTCGTAGATTCGTAAGGAAGGACGAGGTGTGTACAGCCCCCAGCAGCTGTGCGTCCTGGACAACATCAAAGTGAACTTGAGAAGATTCATCGGATATCTGGAGAAGGTCGTGAAAAAATGAGAATCGCACGCGTGATCACATGATTTGTCATGTTGGAGGAGACTGAATGTGGTTGTGAAGCCATGAAGTATTTATTGTGTTGGTGGAAAACCATTTGTTGTTTCAGTGTGTATGTTCTCTCAATAATGTTGCAGGAAGTTGCAGGACCGCCGACGTCATAGACTGTATAAAAGAACGGTGACGACTCCTGTGCTACTGAGGGGGGTTGTGCTAGGGAGATAAACTTCAGTTTTTTAAATGAGTTCACCTAAACCATTAGTTGAAGAGAGCCCATTCCCCCTTCAGTTTGATTACATTGTCAACATGTTGCTGTAGTTTAGCATTTTAAGTCCATTGGAAAATGACCTCGTTGGCGTCGTTGAGCCGTATAAGGAAATGTACTCACCGCTCTGAATTAACTTTTAGATTCTTGAGCCTCTCAAGCCTGTTGAGATAGAAGAATGTTGCTTTGATGACTTGTATCCATAGGATCCGTCAGGTCAACTGTACCTTCGTGAAAGTCCCTTGATGATGCTCTCAATTTGTTCCTGCCATCTTTTTCTGCTGGTTTTAGCTGCAGCACCCGTGTTATTATATTATTCATTATATATTCCCCGGTGTTTGTTTCGGTGACATGCAGCCGTGGAGCAGTCCACGTTTACTTTTGGACATCCGTTCTTCTGACTGACTCAGCAGGTTGATAACCTCCATAGTGACAACATATGGTACGAGCTGTGGTTGCCGTTGTGTTTAGCTAACAGAAAGATCTGTTTAACTAGTTTCGTAGGACGGGACCTTGGACACGCCGTACTTATCTGAGAGGTGAAGCTGTGGAAGTGCCTGCTTTCTGTCAAATAACCAGCGGGGGGGTCCACTGTTAAAACAGTGGGTTAAACATTTTGCCAATGACTTTATGGTCTAAATCACTAGTTTACAGTCGTCGCCAAGCATGTTCTACAGCATCGTGTTCATTTCGTTAATCTCATTAGAAGTACAGCTGGGTGCTGTGGGGTGGTGGGTGTGAGGCCACCACTCAGAGGGCTGAGTCAGGTTCAAGGTACCTCTGGTAGTGATCAGGACGCTAAATTACCAAAAGTCCCAAATGGGAGTCGACACTGTTGAAGGAGTATGTCTGTTATTTATACAGTCTATGGATGATGGTGTGTGTATCTCAGTACAAAGTTACAATTTATTGCAGACGAGGGGAGCTGGTGCCACATTTGTGAAAGGATCATTTGCCTACACATTAACAGGAGTTTTTCAACATTTACAGGTACATTTTGTGAAATAAATTGCCCAGAAATGTATTTGATAAACTTGCAATAACTAAGAATAAAGACTTTTGGTTTGAAAAAATGTTCTCATGTCTGTGTTCTCATGTTTTGAGTCATTCCAACACAGCCCCACACCACCACAAAATCAAATGCAAAGAAATCCCATTTTAAAAAAAACAACCATCAAATGCATTTTTCTTAAGCTACATAAAATGATTTCATTTATTTTCTTAATTTCCACATGTTTCTTCAGTAAATCTTCCAGCAGATTTATGTTGTAGTCATCTGGCATATTGGCACGTATGTTCCTAAAAAAATGTAGCTCCGCTACAACCACTTGTTTCACGTGGATGTGTGTGACTCACTAGTCAGACTATGTTCTGTATGTGGAACTTTATTCATTAGCCGCTGTTGTGAAGTTTCCAGGTGTTGCCTGTCTGCAATTCGTGATGTCACAAGAGACAAGCTTTTCCAGTCTCAATTTACAGAAATACATGTGAACTTCAGACCTTTTCAAGTAATTGTATACGTATGTTTTATTGTGTGCTCAGCTGCAGTGAAGCTCTATGGATTTAAGAGCGTCTGCACAACATGTTCTTATACGTCACCTGTGGCAGAATTACAAAGACCGTAGGCCTCTTGTAATTTGATATTACTGAGTTCAGCTGCAGGTTCAGTTCAAACGCATGACTCTAGTTCAAATTAATTTGCCAGCTATAAGAAAATGAAGCCATCTTGGGCTTTCCAAATATCAGGTTTCGTACACCACCAAACCCAGTAAGGATACCTCAGGAATCTCCATGAGTTGGATTTGAATCTACACTGCCATATCCTGGGTTGATAACTGTATTACCCTTGTTATCTTCAAGAGGAGCACATCTCGTACAGTATTATCAGAATTGTTTTGCTGAAAGAGAACACATGTGAAAATGCAATACATTATAAATTATAAACCATTATAATTATAAACCAAACTACCAACCAATTACTACACTACAGCATGTGTGTGTGTGTGAATAGCCTGAAGGAAACTAATGGGCTTATATTCTTAACCGTTTACAACATTTCACTCTCAGGAGACAATAATAAATCTCACGTTGTTACGTAACAGGAAAAAAGAGTCTATTGCGTAACAATCGTATCTCCGCCCCTTTGATTCGCACATGCGCAGCAACGCCTCCCCTCCGCCATTGAGGGAGCAGCGATCAGGAGGAAGGAAAGGGTCAGAGAGCCTCATCGACAGCCACAAGCTGCGCGTTTCTCCGGTCGTCTCCAGGAACTTTTTCCATTTGTTACACTTGGCTCACCGTGCCGCCTTTTATCCGGTGTATGATTTCGTTTGGCAGTTGTGTGCCGTCACTTCTAAGGAGCGTGTTTTTACCAGATTGGACAAGTAACGGGCGGCGGAGAACCGCAGCTAGCGGCACTCTAACGAGGCTATCTAGCGTTAGCTAGCGACCTGGCTAGCTGCACACGAGCGGAGCGCTGCTCGGTGGTGGGGTGGGGGGGCGGTTTGCCTACTCTCGTTTGATGGATCCGAGAATCGCCTGGTTTCAACCAGAACAACGCGGACCTGCTAACAACCTGTGGATGCAGATTTGGGAGACGACACAAGGGCTCGGCTACTTGCATGTAAATAGCAGCTTGACGACGGGATCTCCGAGCACGTCGAGCCTGAAAGCGACCGTCAACGGGGCGTCGGGAGCCGTCCTCACGAGCAGACACGGAGCGCTCGACTCCAACACCGGCAGCGGTGAAGGAAGGACTCAGGGTATGTCGACCTCAACGAGGGATGGAGAAGTGACGGAGCAGCGAGACTTCATACCACTGGAACTCAACAGCAACCACAACAACCGAGCCGCTGACAGGGGCGGTGTCGGGGGAGGGGGGCAGCAGCAGCAACAGCAGCAGCAGGGCAGTGGGGTCGCTTTGATTTGGAGGGGGCTAACGGACGGGCACCCCAACAAAAGGAAAAGAGACAACAAAGCTAGCACTTTCGGATTCAGTTCCAGCGTCTTGAACAGTGGGACGGGCCACACGGACGGCTACGAGGAGTACGCAGGCACCCCGTGGAAAGTCAGGAACTACTCGGAGGGAATCGTGGGGTAAGAGATCTGTTTGTTTAAATGTCCCACCGAGGAAAAACAACAACAACAACATCACGAACTTCACTTCGCGTCCACCCCAGCAGCGGGGGTTGGGGGGCTCTCCGCTGCTGGTGACATATCAAGGCGTTCCGTGGTTCAAAGCCTGTTCATTAACATGCCGCGCGAGGTCTCGTCGTTCTGCCTCACCCACCCCTCCAACCTGACACAGGCAGGCTGCAGTTGGGTAACTCCCACGAGCACACACACACACACACACACACACTCGTTTCAAGTTTACACTGCAAGTTTAAAGTGCAAACCCTCAAAGTTTGCACCCGCTAGCCCCTTCATTAGGTACACCTTGCTATCCAACATGAATTCTTAATCATTTACAGTTTGTTTTTACCCTCAGCAGGGGGAAAAAAAACCTACCTCATGTAGGTGCGTTAGAGAACTAGGCTCATGTATGTAAACGGGATATTTAAAACAATGTCTTAGTAAAGGCAGCATTTATAGCCCAGCTCTTACATCCTATTCTTGATTGACTTTCTTTAAGACATATCAGACAATCCTACATTGTCGTACACTGGGGAAATTTGCAGTTTTGTGGCATTAAACATTCACAAAAAACAGTTGAACAACACAAATAGAAACCAGCTGGGCAATAAGTACATGCACAAGAAACACAATTTTTTTTACACTGTTTTCATCCCTTCATCATAAGTGGTCAATGTTTAGGGTTAACTGTTATAAATTAGCATACCACTGAACGGCTGAAATGCTGCACCTTAACTGTTTCAGACTTGCTCCTGAACAGGATGGTGTGGGTAACGGGCCTGGATAAGTCCAGTATGGGTACATGTTGCCCTGTAAACTGCTGGGAGAGGTGATTAGAAGGGAACTCTTCCCGCAACAACTGAACCGAAAGAGGGAAATGAAAACATCCCCACCTCATGTCTCCATGGGGCGCCTTGTTGCTTTGACACCAGTGTACTCAAATCCAGATCATCGTCTGCCGACATGTTTCAAGCAAGTGTGAAGCCATCTCAACTCTCCTGTCAGTAATGGTGTGAACAGCAACTGTAACCGTTGACTGAGGCATATAGAGGCATCATGGCTGATCTGAAATGACACAAATATAGAAGGCTATGAATTACACCAGACCGATGGCTTGGAAACTGTAGTGTGGCTTGGCTTCGACCCAAGTTGAAAACCAGAATAAGCCCGTTCTGGTACTGATGGATCCCTCTGGCTGTTTGTCCCCTCATCAACAGCAGCTGGAGTCCATAAGTTAGAAACCATTCCGACTAGAACCGGAATGCCTACAGACGTATGACAGCGTGGCCGAAATACTGTGTGTTGGAAGGTTTGGAACCTACAGATGAAGATGCAGCAGGATAGATGATTTATCACTGTGAATTACCTGCCACATTCAGACATAATGTTCCTTACACCAGCTATCAGGTCAAAGAGGAGTGGTGATGTGTGTGCGTGTGTGTTTTTGGGTCCTTTATGGTAAACGGGTATGTAGGAAATCAACAACGTGTTCAGCTGTATAATGAAATAACATTTCACCTGTTTTCCTGGTTAACTTTGACACCTGTCAACAGTTGGAACAAAGCTAGAACTGACGCTGAAACGATGTTTCAGCGTCTGTCAGTCAGCAGATTTGTTCCAGTCCAGACACTTTTCCTCCAGGCTGACCAGAGAATCCGCCATGCACACATTTTTTATGGCATAATGATGTTGTTGTACTTTGCTCCAGATATAAGGTTTGTTGAGGAGGAGGAGGAGGAGGAGGTGCACACACAGGGGCATGACCACTCCAAGAATGTCAAAGGTGTAATATGTATGTATGATGTGTCAATCATCGATGCTGGCTTTGGGATGAATGCAGATGAAGCTGAAGATGTTTCTAGTTGGACCTTAAAGAAAATTAAAGCTTGAGGTTGTCACATCAATCCGCCCATCTCCCCCCTCATAAGGCCCCATAAGGCTCCTCCCTCAATAGTTTTGGCCTTCTTGTTTTTACAGGAAGTCAATGGCCCTTTTGGAAGCAGTTTCCTATGGACTTCAAATGTCGAGTTCAGTGCCTGGGACGCTGTTGTTGCTACAGAAATCCCCCCTCCCTTTTTATTCAACACGTGTCGACAAACGGTGTGGAGCCGAGTCTTTGGCTGATCCTCATTTATAGTAATGTGAAAGCCCCGTGTTTGCTTAAGGACATTCCTGCGTGATTAGCGCAGCTAATACTACAACCTGAACCCGAGAGCCTCGATCATACACAACCACCGATGGTGTTAGGAGTAACCTGACCTCACTAATCGACAGCGCCAGTGTGCTGTGTGGATTTACAGTGGATGTGTTTTGACATACACGTCGAAGGTCTTGCGTATGTGCCTGTTAAAGTTGCCTTTGTTTTGTGAAGTCCATGTTTCAATCTCCATGTGTCAACTCATAGAGAATCCGGTTCCTTGTTTGGTAAAATCACCTTTTGACGTTGGTACCAAGACAAATGAAGGATTCTTTCAATAAGTCTCACAGTTGGACACATGATCAAAATTGTAATAACGACTCTATTAAGGTCAAATTTGTCTCAACATATTAATTATAAAGGAAGCAGAGATGCTCTGGACTTTAATTCCAAATCTCCAGATGTAAGGGAACCAATATTACACTGTGAGCAATCTCAGTCGAGAGCGCAGAATCCTAATTCACATCAGAATATGAGCTCAGTGCTGGTCTCGGGCAGCCTCCCTATAAATGGTTTAAAATGAGCGAATGTTGTGGGTATGCTGTCGAGGGGATTGATGTCTCGTGTTAAAATAACTGTTTGGAGATGCTCATTTTGTTAAAATGAATATTAGGAATATAGGTGATGCTGAATCCTATTTTTTGTGCTTCCTCGTTTTGTATTTTAATTCGTATGTGGGGATACAATTTTATTTGGCAACTCACTCGGATCGAGGTTTTTGTTTAGGACTGTCTGTACTCTATATTTGGCCATGAGGTTTGGCCAGAGAGACACAGGCATGTGCTTATTTGTGTTTTATGCTCCCTCAGTCTTTCTGGAACTGAGCGGGTTGAGCAAGCAGACAGCGTCATGATGGAAGAGGATGAGTATTTTCATGTTCCACTCGGCCTCCCTTCCACAAAACAACGGCCAGCCCTCTGGGAGTGAGCGGCCGAGGTGCCTCTGTGACTGTCCAATCATAGTGGCAGTGTTCAGGGAGGGTTTTCTCCACATTATCTGCTCCCGTAGATTCTTTATATGGGCAAAGGGTGTCAGCGGAGCCTGGGAGAGCTCTGGCTCGTTTCTTCTCTGCTGAGCCGTGTCCAGCTATGGTCCTGTTCAGTGGGTGGGAATTGTCTTAGCAGCATGCAGCGTTCACACGTTCTTGTATTTAATCACAAAGATTGTAAATGGGTTTGATTTCAGTATAATCCTCTGGAATTTCTGTGTTTACAGTTGACTTGTCATGGAGTAATTGAATAAAAACACTTTTTCACGCTTGGGTCAGTGAGTGTCGGTGGTAAACACACTAACCACAAACGGCCGATCACATGTTAACATTACATATATTGTTACATTATTACTTTGATTATATATAAGCCCTCAATTCTCTCAAAAGCAGACAGTGCCGCCGACTCTATTTTCTACCATAGAAATAGCACGCGTTGCATGCTGGGATATATAACTGCGTAGCGCATGTTTTCATTTCCGTGTGACTCATTTCAAGAGTCACACCTACGACACAGACTTTAATGTTGGCGTGTGTCTGCAGTGGACTGGACGTTGACACTGGGTGCTTGTGCTTGAGATGCTTTAGCATTGATGTCGTAATGTTATGCTAACTCAGATCTGCAGTGAACTTAAGTTTCAGACAAACAATTCCAAAATGTCCCAGCGTGCTTTGGGCCATGTCGGACCATCTGCTCTTCTCGCTGTTTGTTTTGTCCCACTCAGTTTGACAGTCTTGGATTGTTGGAGTATTGAGTGTGCAGAAGTTTGCCCCACAGCAAGAAAGTTCCTGGCTTGGGATCTTTCTGTGTGGAGAATGCTCTCCTCGGGTCTGTGTGGGTTCTCTCCACGTTCTCCGGCCTCCTCCCACCTTCAAAAGTATACTGAGGTTAATAGGTCACTTGAATTGCCCCGTGTTGTGAATGTGTGTGAATGCTTGTCTGTCCTTCGTGTGGCCCTCTGATGACCTGGGTGCACCGCTCCGTTTGCACGACTCAACATTTGGTACTCGCAGTTCCGAGGTCTCAGGCAAAACCTTCTTTTCAGGCAGTTAATGCATTTTTATACTTCTCACGTGCGTTTTTACCAGCGTGCCTGTGAATATGAAGTGGTCCCGTCCTTCTTACATATGATGAATGCTCATGAGAACCAGTTTGTGTCTGTGGCCTAACATGGTTGTGGTGACACTTTGTTCTACTCAGGGCTTGTGATGGCAGAGTGTTCAAACAGAACCTTAGTGGCTCATGAAATATGTGGTTAGTAGCTCCCCGATTAATCATGGTGTCATTCGTTCTGCTGATCAAGACCATTGTCTCCCGACATTGGGACACAGACACCGGATTTGTGGCTGAAGCTCCGTTATTAGACCACCACAGCCTCAGCCGTCTCCAGCTCTGATGTCTCTGACAAACTGTCCCATCTCTCCCTGCACTCTGTCGGCTGTGTGTGTGAAGAGAGCAGCCTGCACGGCGATCTGTTGGACTACAGGTGAAACGGGGGCCCTGAAGAGTACTGGGGGGTGTGTGTGTGTGTCACCGTTCATACACTCCAGATAGATGCGGTCAGGATGCAACATAAAGCAGAGTTGTTTTTTCATGGCCCTTGTTTACACTGTGACCTTTTCCACCTGACACACTGAGACCGGTGTTCTGTAGACGCCTTTTAGTTGTTTCCTTTTTTAGTGATACTGAGTTACTAGTGCTCTTACTTTTGGGTACTTCAGTGATAAAATGTTACCTGTTTCACAATGTCGCTCTGATAGAGGGGATAGCTACCTGAAATAATACTTATTAACACACATTACTCATTACAGTGGATTATTTTATTGTCAAGAGATGGAAAAAGGTGCGTGGAGGGAAAAGAGGCCAGAAGCATTGTCAGGGTTGAGAGAAGCTTTTATATGAAGGGTATTTTGAATGACAAATAGGAAAGGACTGCCTCATACATGTTTTGACGGAGATCCTTCTAGTAAACCACGCTGACATGATGCTCCAAGCCCAGTAAACACAACCTGTCTGTTGTGGCTTCAGCCTTCAGCGTTATTTATCGTACAACTGTTCCTGTTTTGACCAAAGTCCTTCCTGCATCATTGATGTGGGACCGACCTCGCCACCAGCAGCCAGCGCTGTTTGTACTCGGGTGTAACCAGAGCCCCGCGACGTCCCAGCGGCCATCGCTTTGTGCACCGGATCACTTCATTGATCAGACTTTAATGAATCGACCGCCTGTGAGACATTGACACCTCATGTCTCATACTGAGACTCGGGCCGCTCACAGTAGTGTCACATCACACACACACACACATGATTCAGTGTGTCAGTATGTTGTACCGATGGATATCCGACGCTGTCTAGCAGACACTATTGTGCTGTAGTGCCAAAGTATGGGGACAATCAACTTGTAGTTCTCGTTGTGATGTGACAATCAGCTCTTTTAGCTGCGACCTACCCAACTTGGCTTTTGTTCACATGAAGGCATTTCACCACCACACCCATTCCTCCCTCCCTCTCCCTCCCTCCCTCCCTCCCTCCCTCTGCTCTTACACCTCCGTGCTTGTGTCCGGCCTCACACCTCCCTGTTATTCAGTTTTCCCAACTTCCCTTTCTCCTTTCTTTCCCTCCCTTTCCTTCCGTCTCGCAGCAGCCTGAGGACTTGATTGTGCTCGAGACTTCTCTTAATATTTCAACATACACATTGTCCCTGTGTTAAAGAGGCTGGTGACAGCGGCGGTCTCCTGACCACATAGATTGTTTGCATTGGTTTGATGGTTTAACGTGGGTTTCTCGTAAACGTTCACCCAGCGTGTGGCAGACTCAGTTCCATTCAGATTCAACAGGTTTAGAAAGCTTAAAATATCAACAATGAAGTCGCTCAAATAGAAACCCAACAATAGTTGTGTAAAGAGAAACGGGGGTTTGGTTAAAAAAATATGCCCGTTGTGTCACTTATGGTATAAAGTGAATGTACAGCTCATCACTAATGCTCGCAAGACCCTTTTTCATTAGAATGTTGCACGACGTTGTGCCATACATTCCAAAAATGAACAACTAACGGGTAACGACTTTGAATCCGCGGCTCCTCTGTGAAGACTTGGAGGAGGTTCAAACTCTCCGAATCAGACATGCTGCTCATTTCCTCAGGCATCCAGTCCACAAAAAAACTCTATTTCAAATCAAATGATCTGCTTTAGTTTTACAGTCAGTCACAGTCCTGAGTGTGCATCCGTGTGTCTGAATTAGGTTTTTGTTTGAGTCAAGAAAAGGAATAGGACGTCGGAAAGATACTGTTTTTCCGTTTGACTTGAGGAGCTCCAGCTGTCTGGAAACCTGTTCCCTCAGATTACATAACATTACTATGGTATACGAGTGTGGGATTATCCAATCAGCAGCACCGAGGCTCCTGCGCTCCCGGTGTGTGTGTGTGTGTGTGTGTGTGTGTGTGTGTGTGTGTGTGTGTGTGTGTGTGTGTGTGTGTGTGTGTGTGT
>JBBMJM010009194.1:4491-19409 GCA_037832705.1 Centriscus cristatus
CTCTTACGAGGGTAAAGCGATGATCCACATTCGCACAATCAGGACGGAAAACTCATTGTTCTTCCTCAGTCGGATTGTTGACAATCTACCCCTCCTCGGCAGTACGATGGGGTAGACCTGGCCTCTGGTCCCTCCTTACAGATGGGAACCACCACCACCCACAGTTCACCACCCCACAGGTGTGTCAGTCAGGACAGGCCTACAACTTTCAGAGCTTTGGGAAAACCTCATCAAGCTCTGGGGCTCGGTTGCTGCAGAGTTGTTTTACTGCTTCGACGACTTCTCCCCCAAAGATGTGAAGACCCAACCCTGAGGGCCCCAACCTCCACGGAATGTGTGTTGGTGGGATTGAGGAGCTCCTCCAAGTCTCCCTTCCACCACCCAACAATATCCCTGTTGTTGTCAGCAGCTCCCCGTCCACACCGTTATTGTAGTAGAGGAGTGTGAGCGCCTTCGTGACCCCAGACGCTGTCTGGTGCACTATGCACATGGTAGACTCTCCCAGGGCAGATTGCTTCTCAGTTCAAAGCCAGACAAATAATTTTGGTCCAGAAGAACCTGAATAATTTTTGTTCTGACAAGAAATTGCGATTTAATTCTGTTTAATTATACTTATATTAATTTCGTTTATTACGTAACGTAACGTCTAGATATTATTAAAATGTCCACGTTAAAAAAACACACGTTTTCAAGTGTTGTCTTAATTTATTTTCACCATGATGTCTTTCGTTGTTTTATCTCTTCATGAGATCACTGTGGCCCATAATTACTTGGAAATTTCCCATTAATTGAAATAATTACACTGTAATTTGCAGAGTCTACAAACTCAAGACCCTCATTTGAGTCATCACAGCATCACCATCAATCTTTCACCAAATGACATAATTGTCTAAAGTCTATTCCGCTGACTTCCTGACAGGCCTAAACAGAGGTAGAGGATGCACACACATATATGCAGCAGCCAAACTTCAAACAGCGGTGCTCTGAAGAAGCTGCCAAGTCCACCGTCCTGCTCCAGGTCTCCTCTTACTGCTTTTTACTGGTGCCATCTGGAGATGTTCCAGAGTTTGTCAGTGACACACGGAGCTGGCGAGTGCTGATAAAGGCCCGACTTCTGGCACAGAGACACCTGAGGAAATCTGAGAAAACGTCTCTGGAGGACGGTGCCTGCCAGATTGGCACCAACTCTTACAGGACGTGTTCACGAGGGATCCTTTTTTACTTCACTTATTCTCCCTAAAAGAAAACAATTCTGCTATTATAATAAAATGCACTACCTTTGAAGAAGAGCTCAAATCAGGCAATCTAAACAAGACCAACGCAGACTTTGAACACACTGGAGACATACTTCCATATTGTGTTCTTTATTTACATGACTGCACTTCCTTTAAATTAGTTTCTAACCATAGTGTGCACTAAATGGATGCAATATTTCACCATTACAAAATGAAGCTAACAATCTCACCGCCAATACAAACTACAAAATGAGATCCCACTGACACAGTCTAACTCAAGCTGAAACTTTATTTTGAAAAGTGAGGGATACTCACTCGATTCCAGAGCACTAGTGCAGATGTTCTGTTTAGATTAGACAAGTAGGAAAATCTGAGCTGAGCTCATTCAGCGGTGCAGAGCTCTACCTTGAACTCGCAGTGAAAGCTGCCTCCAGAGCTCCAGAGCACAAACTGGGACCTGAATAAATAGACTGCAGAGCTTCTCCCTCCCTCAGTCCGTTCACCTGTACATGATGTCATCTGTGAAACATTCCTCCACTCCAAACACTGTCGCTTACACTTGATTGAGCTGCTTTCAAACTCACAGAATCATTAAATAAACACACCCTGGAGTCCTTGTAAGGAGCCACGAGTCAGTCAGATACATTTTCAGATTAAAGGCCAAGGTCAAGTAACTTTGAACAGAACCCCTGAACCATGCACACGCAGCGTGGCAGACACAGACGATGGCTTACATCAAAGTCTCCAACGGCAATGTTCACTTATTGACTGAGGCAGTCAAAGAAAAAAAAAATCACTGATTCACAGTCATCCACCTCCTCCAGATGAAACCCATTTGGTGACTGGAGAAGGAAGGCATTCCTAATGGAGAGCAGCACCGAGGGGTTGGAAACAATGATCCTCTACAGTGGTGCAATCACAGGACAGTATTACTGCTTTGCTCATGGTCTCGCCCCGAAAAATATGTACTGCACTCGCACTTACTTCACTGTTCAGAACAGAGACAACATGGATGTGAAATGCTACTTGGAGACGGTCATCTGTGCGACACATGGGGCCTTTACATGTCCAGAGGGGGAGGATAGCGATCACCACCCTCCTTCGCTGTGTGCCATCTGGAACTGCATTTGGGCTGAATTAGCATCGGGTCGTCTCTGTATGACTCAGCGACATGTAGCCGTCATTAGAATTCAAATGCACAGCAAATCCACACCCAGAGAGGAACGGATGAATGGCACCTTTGTGTGGTCATTTCAGCAATTAGCTGAAAAGGAGGGCTTGGGTTTCCCTATTTACTGCTGTCAATGGGTCATAGGATCGGCACGGACCTTAACATTCCTCCGCGACAAGACCAACCAAGAACAATGTTAACCTTCATCAATCTTCATTTCAACCACCCCCTGACCCTTCCACAGAAGAGATGTCCTCACTGCTAAATCCAGAGCTCCTATTTCACTGAGTCATTCTCTTCAGAGCTCCTCACTGGACACTGACCTGCAGAGGGAACTGGGCTTACAGAAATAAAATGGCCTGGCACTGTCCTTCGTGTGGTTTGTCCTCCGTTCTTTGTCCTGCAGGCTTGGTGAAAATCAAGCCCCCCCTAGATCCTCTATACTGAGGATGATTTGGACGAAAGCTACTTTCCACTTGAGTCGATGACGACCTTATTTTTGGAATATTGTACTGATAATCCAGCAGATCTTAAGACCGCTGGGGACGAATTGGATGAGCTCATGGAAATCAAGAACATGTGCACACTTCACTAACTGGGAGAACACAATGAGGCACAGCGGCGTACCTGTGGAGGAATGTGTCGCTCCAAACAAGACATGATACAGCAAAGAAAGAAATCGGGAATGTGAAGAGGTCGGTTCTTTGTGGTAAAGTCTTTTTCTTTATTCACTAAGGGGCCGTGTGCTGCGTGCGCTGCTCTGCGTGGTGGTAGAAGGTCTGACAGTGATGGGCTTGCTGAACACGTCATGCCTGGCACGTTAGCTCATTGTCAAGTTGACATGAAGAAAACACATGACAACGGTACAGTGTGACCTCTGGAAGGAACATACGTCTCATTTCCTTGACATAAACACATAAACCACAGCTGCACAACTCGCCTGCAGGTGTGCAAAGCTGCAGCGGCTAAGACCTTCGTCACCGGTAGGCGACGCATTTTGGACTCAAGTGGTCGGCAACACCAGGACAATGGCATATGAGGGGATGTTTGGATTCGTCGCAAGGTCCTTGGAACTCATCACATTACGTCGTCCTCTCACACTGACAGGCCTTAGTGTGTTTCTACATACTTCAATTCACCGTCAGTTATTAAAAGACAAAGTCTCTTTAAACAGAATCAAGTAGCCTCTCACTTGTCTGCTTCTTCTGTCAACGTGCTGCAGAACACACAGAAGGATCCGGAAGGCGGTCGTTCCCATAAATCTTTGTCAACAAGTCATCGATGGGTGAAATGATTTCCAAGAGTTCCTTCTGAGTGAACTTTGTTGAGGCAGCTGGAGGGTAGACCCTGCTCCCATGTGGTTTGAGAGGGATTTTAATAATAATCTGGAAATGGATACAGTAATCTGCAGGATTGGACCGCGCCACATGTGATCGCTGATTTCCAACACACACAAAGACATTGGTGTGTTTTTTGTGGCTACAAAAGCCAAAAACTATTTGAACAGTGATGCAGGTTTAATATGTAACTGAACACCTACTTACATGAACTCACAGAAATGGAAGACGTTGGCTGTGAGGGAGATGGGCGTTAAGTCAACAATTCAATCTGGTTTCGTTTTTTTAAGGGTGGCCTCGTGAATACTTGTATTTATTCCTCTCATAATAGTATTATTATTATCCTAAGACATGTTTTCATCTTATTCTTTCAATTACACAAATTTCAGACCTCTGCTGAAATTATTTTGAGTGAAAAAAAAAATAAAAAGTGGGGAGGGGGGGAGGCAAAAGGAAATGACAACATTGAATAAGCAATTTTTTTAGCCAGTGTCTGTGTGTGGTTTGGACAGCAGCTGTGCAGCCACGTCGCACAACTGCTAAATACAACCGAGAGTATAATCAGAGGCTGAGGGCCATGACAAAAGGGACGTGAGAAGGAAAGGAAGGGAACAGGACGAGGAACGAGAGCGAAAGGCTTTGGGGCGAGAAAGGAGGACTGAAGAGCCAACACAACGCTCCTCACTAGACTGACGCTGAAAACGGATCCGTCTGCAGGCTCATGTTGGGTTGTGCGTTGTGCACTGGTCTGTTTGGGTCAGATGGAGCTTTTCCTGTGACGCATTCTTGTGGGGAGTCGTGTTTTTCAATCTGTTACCATGTGCTGAGTGACCGTCCTCTCCAGCTGTCGGGTCCTGTGCTGATCTTACCGTTTACGTTCATCGCCGGCAACACCAAAGACATTTTGGGCCGACGTCCTTTATTGTGGCTGGTGGCAGGAAGTAGAAGATGGTCCTGAGAACAAAGAAGGAAATTAAAACTCATTATGTTGCCATAAAAAATCGCGGGCTCTGGATATTTGCCAGATGTTAACAAAGCACTGTCAGGGGAATCCTGCTATAATAATCACTAAGGTGATCGTGAAAGTTTTATCTAAGTGGAAATGAATGCTAATGCAGGTGGTCCTGAATCAAACACTTCAACTTCCCAACTGGAACAACTGTTGTCAGTTGCATGGAAATCACAACCCAACAGAAATCCAATAGTAGAATTATGAAAGAACCACTCCTTTTAGGAATGAAGAGGGACATCACCGGGGCCATTTCTCATCAGAAGCTGAACTAAAAACACGATTTGTGGCACTTGGCCTGGGTGAGATGAAAAATGAGCGGTGTTAAAAGTGATGACAGGCAGAATTTTGCTTTGAATTTATGGAAGGAATTACTGTGGTAGGACAGGAAAAAGCCCCGCAAAGTCTTTTAGCATGAAAGCAGATACACAGATGACTGGAGAATTCAGTCAAAGAGGGGGGGGGGGGGCATGATGATACACTTCTAGACACAGAGTATGAGGGAGCTGATGCTTTGTTCTCTGGAACACACACTGGTCTTCAGGTCAATCCACAGATGTTTGAGGTAAAAGGACGACGAGCACGATGAAACGAGTTTGGGATCATCCCAACATGGTGACTGAGGTTATTCTTGACAAGAGATCAAATCTGTTGGCATGAAGCTCCTTTTCTTTTCTTACACTTTACATATTTCCATTTGCAGCATTATGGAGTTCAGTTCATCGTTGTCTTTTTACAACAAACGTTGGTCTACTCATTCCCAGAATCGGGGTTTAGTTTGACAGATTCAACGGGGAAAAATAGGTATTGAAGGTGTCAAAACCTTTTCATCAAGAGATGTACATCTAAAGGGGTCGCTGACGTCAAATTGTCACCA
Source organism: Centriscus cristatus (assembly GCA_037832705.1). NCBI lineage: Eukaryota > Metazoa > Chordata > Actinopteri > Syngnathiformes > Centriscidae > Centriscus > Centriscus cristatus. The sequence continues at coordinate 10,121 of JBBMJM010009194.1, forward strand.
GATGTCAGTAAGAACTCAAGTAATCCACACATACAACGACATCCCACAAATGAATTTATGTGTGATAAAGTGAAATGACACAGGGAATAATTACTGACCACATGGAGAAAAGGAGCTGCAGGGAAACCGAGGAAACACAAGAAACCTGCTGAAATCTGTCAGTCAATCACCTGAGCTGGACCCAACTGAAAATCTATGGGAAGAACTTCAGAGTCAGAGTCCATAAAAGACCACAGAAGCTTTAATATATGAGTGGAAGAGCAGGTCAGAATGACGAGTTGCTCCATACAGGAGGGGACAAAGTATGAAATACTTTTTATTGACTGAATTCAATGTATCTTCCCTGTGTCATTTCACTTTATTACTCCTAACATCATTTATGGACGTACATGTTTGATTACCCCCGTTAGAAATATATTTACGGAGAAACACCTGTTCAATACTCATTTTCTCCGCAGTATGAGCTCGGCACAAATGTCTTTGAGCCACTAAGGGAATACTCATGTGCAGGTATTTATTTACTTTGCCTTGATGGTGTCAGCGGGGCGGGGGTGGGGAGATGGGGAGAAACATCAACGACGTTTCTGCTCATCATCACGGACCAGCGGAATTGTCAAGATGACAAACAGCTGCAGCTGCCATGACAACAGGTGAATTTTCTTTGACACTTACTGGACACGGTCCACGGCGAAAGCAGACTGTGTTTCCGTCCGTCTACCTCAGCGCACTTACATAAAACCACAGGTGCTACGACAACACACAAAGTACAGCAAGACCAGAAAAAGACGTGAACAGTTCCATATTTCCTCCTTGTTGGTCTTGTAATGTTTTCCATCACCTCAGGCTCATTTCACACTTACACAAAGCCACGGGCGGTTACGGATCTGCTGAGGGCTTCAGGTGACCTCGACCATTGCAGAACAACAAAAGAGTGACCTCACCCGCTGGCAAGAGTCGGGACTGGAAGAGATCTGATTAAAACCTGAACAAGTTCCATTGCAGGTTCTAGTTTTCAGTCCTCCACAGCAAAACCAGGCCAAGAGGACATTGAAAGTTTAATGAACGGACTCTTTTGTTTAATGAAACATTAAGTCTCTTGGGATGAAAAAAGTCGTATTCGTCTTCTCTGCAACCTCTTCATCATGTCAGACACAATCCGGCAATTGGCTGAATGTATGTTACAGTTCAAATCACAGCACTCTGATGATAACGGACCTTAGTGCCCACAAAACACCAGAGCTGCTAGAGATGAAGGACAGCTCCTTGACCCCTACCGGCCCCCAGCTCCGGTACATTGTTATTATAGTCCCAGTTGTCACCATGCCAACCGGGAGGCGGACCTTTGTGACAAGAGGTCTTGATCTTTGACCACTAGCTTCAAAATTCCCATCCCTGTAGAGAAATCCTGAGGATTTGCGAGGACAATGTCTGGATAACAAAAACGTGTCAGGTGGAACAGGAAATATTCTTCTGTTCCAGCCAAACGTGGTGCTGAGGTTTGGGAAAGAACGTTTTGCTACAGCGCACTGGCAACCACTGATACCCCCAAGTCCTCACATACTAATTTATTCATGTGATTAATCTTGTTTAATTAGCACAAAAGATCACAGTGTAATTAGAAAGGACAGAAAGAAGTAATATACCCAAACTAATCAGAGAATTCCTGATGGGATTTCCAAGAGGAATCATTCCGAATGGGAAAAATAATAACGGGCCTACAGCCTCAAATGGAAAATGGGCAGATGAATAAAGTCCAAGCTCATTAATAATGAACTGCTCATGTCTAAAAGCCAGAAACACGCTCTTGATGATTGCAAATGATGCAAGGAAACGGGACTGGAGGGTGGGGGTGGGGTTACACCCATCTCATCCCTTCCCCCACATTCTTTTTCCATTGAACTTTATTGCTACAACAGACCTATGACACAGTTTTTATGATTCATACATTAGTCCCACTATGCTTTATGACCAGACTGGGAGGAAGACAAAAACACTGAAAAAGCTGTGAAAACAGTTCCTAATTTTAAGATGAGCCGTAATGTTTTGTTTGGGGGTGGTAACCGTTGCTTTGGTCAAAACACAATCACGCACCAACAAGTTGAAACTTACCCTGCGGAAAGACACTACGTAGAATGTGTCACCACGGCGATTGATCTCATCAAAGAAGTCGCTGTAGGTGTTATGGGGCGCGTAGTACACCTGCAACTCATTACCAGGATTCCTGTGGAAGACAAACACACGATGGTGAAAAGAACAACGCTGAAAACAGGGTCAACCTTGATGGGTGGTTTTGAAATTGGAAATTCCATTCGGATATTTTCTGCCTGAATACCAGTCGTCTCAGTTACACTCAAAGGATGCAGCGATGTTTGTCAGACAAAGAGTTCAAACCGCTCAGACGAGTGTCGATCAGATTATTCTTCATGTTGGAAATCTGTTGTCCTTCATGTTTGAAAACAAGGGATGCGGGGGGTGGGGTAACAAACATGTCTCATCCTAACTACACGGTGCACTTCCAGCAGAGAAGCTCTGACCGACCCTTGAACCCTTGAAGCAGCGGACTAGGGATGTCTTTTAAAATCAGTTGGTGAAATTGTAAAAAGGGAAGAATTTCCAAAAAAGGTCAAAGAAACAGAAACCGTAACCCTGGTTGTGAGCTACTTCACAGAGCAGCATTAGTCAAATACCATTATGTTTACAGTTGTTTCAGATAATGGAGTCGTGAAAAGGTGACTCAGACACTTAGGTACTCGGCCATTTGTGCAGACATCACTCACAATAAAGTCTGCAGCTTTCAACTTGGTTTTTGGTTCAATGATTCGGTTTGAGTGAATGTGAGACAAATAGACTATCTCAGCCCTCCACTTACTTCTCCTCGGTGGGTTTTGTGTATTGGACCGTCACAATCTGGGCACTCTCTGCATCCTTGTTCCCTGGTTTCTATTAGGAGAGGGGAAAAAAGCAGAGCCGCTATAATCTTAGTGTATCCACATTTTAACTTCCAATTACAGAGAGGAGGGCAAGTCTGCGCAACAAACTACAACTAAATAAAACACGTATTTAACCCCCGTTAATAATAGTTAGACAACCATCAAATGCATTCAAGTATCACGGTTTTCTCCAGATAAACCTCGTGTTTTATAAATGTTACAACCATTGAACTTGTTGTTCAGGGAAACATGTCATTGTGCAGCACCGTCACGTTGGGGAGCGTTATCTTAAAATACAGGGGAGATGTTCTCATAAGTAGTAGTAGTAGTAGTACTGTAAGTACACACACTAACACCAGGCTGAGAAATGGTACAGACCGAGTGTCTTGGCAGACAGATTTTGGAAAAAATGATGGAAAAAAAGAGCAGAGGGCACTAATCCTGTGTGTTTACGTTCTCGGGGCTAAAGGACTCAACTCTGTCCAATGAACGAGAAAGTGGAGTGGAGGAGAAGGGGAAGGTGAGAGGTCTGTAAAAGCCCTTGAACCCACGATACCGACTTCAAATGTAGTGAAGTGTGAGATCCTGGGCACCATGTGCTACATCCATCGTCACGCAGCCCGTGAATAGTTTCATCTTTTCCAAATCATCCGTCTGTGACATACCAGAATGGTCCTTGTGGCTTTGTGACTGTTAATCACACGTCTGGATTTGGTCTGTTGCACTTCATGACGGTGGACCCAACCCCTCAACTCATGGGCCAACCTGCCAATCAAAGTCCGGTTCTATTTAAATGCATATTACATCTGATGATGTTTTACAGTTCTTCCATGCGTGGTCTGACTGGGGAGGAGAATATGTACTGAAGGTCACACCTTCATCACTTACTCAATGCACTTGGTCCTGTTGACAGGAGGCTGGCAGGGGGGAGGTGGCCTGAGAAAGACGGGGTCCTTCACCACCATCAGGGCCTTATCCACCGAGCTACAAAAGTCAAATTCACACATTTACGGTCACATATATCAACAATGTGTTGAACACTCCCTCCACATGTGCACATTGAAGTGAGAGCCAATGTGGCTGCATGCCCTGACACCCAGCGTGAACTGGCCAACAAGGAGGACGCCAATAATCGAAGTGAATGGTCTGAGCGTGGGCGCAATTCTGTTTTTATTACAGTTTATTGGTTATTTCAGAATTTTATGGATGACGTTTTGATGGTTAACATGTGCAGAGATGGCAGAGCTTCCATTGGCCAACATACTGTACATGGGCACGGACCCGGACAGACATCAGAGGCCTGAACATTTGTCCCCTATTACAACCCTCTAAGTACCTGAGTCAGACCCATTACTTCCACTTATTAAAACATACAAAAATGCTGTAGATATTACATTTATAGCTAGAGTCTGAATCAAATACTGGACCTCTTGTATTTCATTTCATGCAAAGAGCTCTTTAACACAAAATCTGACTAGTGATGTTGCCTTCTCTACTCACACGATTCACACAGCTCATATGATCTGAAGCGGATCCAGCCGAGATACCGTTGTCTGATTGTTTCCAAATGGCTCTTTGCATGCGCTCAATATGGGAAAGATAATTTTTGTATTAACACATTCTCACCCAGCCGAGTCTGAGTTGAAGGACTTACAGAAAGGATCGGAAAGTGATTCCATTCATAGGTGTAACAAATAACTAAACGATGCCCTGATGTCCTGCTAATGATCCTCACATAGCTGTATGTGGAACGTTTCATATAGAAGATCGACCTGTTAAACCGCTAACTGCTCGGATGCTACTGTACCTTTAAGGACAAACGTTCGACCTCCGTGCCAGGGAATGATTACGTTAGTTGGGGTGCTGGTGTAAACTGTCTACAGTTGTTAATCACCCTGCGGGCCCTCGTTACCAAACCGTGTGCCAGTGATGTAAACCCTCGCCGTGGGTGTCCCTGATCGGAGCCAACGTTTGACCAAGTCGCCTCTAAGCGCTGTGGAAATGGCTTTCACCAAACAACATGTCACATCCTGTACCCAGGGTCATACGTCTACGTGAGGGGTCTTCCTGTTCAGGCCGACCTGGAGATTGGGTTGCATATCTCTGTACAGTCTGGTGGTGTCACCTCGTTGTAACGGCTAATGTGTTCCTTCCTGCCTGTGTTGGTTTAGTCCTGCCAGGAGACCTGATACTTCAGATGAAGGCTTTGAATTACATGATCTAACCTATTCGCCCACCTGACACCACGTATGGGCAAGCGCCATAATCCCTCTGACCACCTTGCAAAACATCGTTTCCAGCATATGGGGGTGCAGGTAATGACCCAAACAAGTATGTTAGTTTTGCAATTTACAAATGAGACCGGTGGGCCTCTTTAGCATTTCAAAAAAAGTAAGAAAAATATATAAACTTTGGAAAAATAAGGTGATATAGAGCTAGATGTCAAACAAACCCTGACCCCAGTTTCCCACCTTGTTACTTTCAGCACAACGTCTGGCAGCGTGTGTATTTACACATGCTGGAATGTCCTGGACCAGGCGAGGATGAGACCCCGTACAGGTGCATCCTGGTCCAGGGATGTGGTGCATGTGGACAATGTGTCTGGGTGGAGCTCACTACCTGTCAGCCACCTCGGTTCGAACACTGCTCAGAGGTTCAGGGCCCATCGCGGCCTCAGAGTTCGTCTCAGAGGAGAAAGACAACAGGTGTCTGCTGCTGGGATGCACGGACACAACCTCCAGCCCGGAGCCAGAGCCAGCCTGAGACAGCCTGGAGAAACAAGAGGGAACCAAAGACACCAAAGACACGGGTTAGGTTCAATCAGGAGACTTTAGTGAGCAGGAGAAACGTGGTGCTGGACTGACATGAAAGCTGAATACAGTGTGGTCCCCAACCTACGTACAGGGTGGTGAACTGTGATCAAGACTGTATAACCCAAAGTACACTGGGGCGCGCGCACACACACACACACATGGACCAAAAAAGCCTATTTAAACATTCTAACCCAACCTCACTGGGTGGCATTTCCATTTCAAAGAGATCTGACCGCAGCTGGAGGCATTTCTCACATTCCCGAGGCAACGCTCCCAGATACTATCAGATACAAACCCACGTACACAGATGGGCACAAACATAAGGACCCATGAAATGGACGACTGCACGAGAGAACGGATCTCACAACCCACAAACTGAAAGTGTTCATTCCCAGCACAAGCAGATTATTATCACATCCAAAGATCCAACATTGTTAGAGGCCTGCATCGTTGTCGACAAAGTTATACTTGGGAGAAAACAAACATTTTTCCAACATGAGAACACAGAATCTGCTATTATTGTTGGAGGTGGAGTGAGTGCACGTTTGTGTAATCACACAATCCCACCCGCCGCAGACTGGGTGGAATCAAGCTCCTTTTCCCTCGTGATTGAGAAGAACTTGTCTGTCACAACTGTTAAACAGAAACCAGAACCTCGACAGAAATAGGAGTTCTACTTTGTAGCCTGAGATCTTTTTTCAACTCTTTTTTTCATCCTTCATTTTCAAGTATTATGTGTGTGTATAATAGAACAGTTGCTTTAACCCATCAGTCACAAAGTTCTGTAAACTCCGACATCCACATCAGAGCAATGGAGCAAACACACAAGAATAATGCAGCAGGGATGGATTCTTCACCAGAGACTAACTTCAGGATGAAAACACTGTCCTACATCATGCACATTACGCTATTTGTAATTGTACCATTTTGTGCTTTAGTTGTCTAGAATGACGTCATCGCCGTCCTGGTCCTGAGATTTGATCGTATGACAGTGGGATACTTGTGTCACTTTTCTAGGATCGCAAACATAATTCCATTGTCCAGTCACTCCCCTTCCTCTCCATTATCTCAATTGAGCATGTCGATTTATTGGAGATCATATATTAGTACCCTTTTCCATACATCATGTCTCACTGCGCCTGCACCAGAAACATCATGTCTCCTCGACGTCAATGTCACTGAACATCTTCTACCAACATAAAACAGAAGTGATTCGTTTAACTTTACCATCTGTCTTGATTGCCGTGATTTCAAAATACAAAATATATTGGAGAGGCATGATTCCCACAATGAGTCAGGCTACCCCCTCCCCCCTCCAAAAAAACAATAGGATTGTGCGTGTGTAATAAACTGGTCAACTGTTAGCAGAAATATTGTGTTTCATTTATTTCCTTTCAACTAAATTTGAGCCAAAGGACACCAAACACAAGTGCAGTGTTGACTTTTACAGATTTACAAAGAGTGTGAGTCATTCCCCAGCGCTGCACGCTTACCTCAGTGGTCCGACATTCAGCACAAGAAAAACCAGGACCACCATGAGACACACGGCTCGCCTCTTGGGGGACGTTGCTTTCAGCACAGTATTCTGCGGGGAAAAGGACGTCTCACGTTGTACAGTAGTACAAAAATAAGTACATGTCCTCCCCGCTTGAGGACGACTTTCCCTGGTGCTCGCTGCTCACCTCACTGAGCAGACCCTCCAGCTGCCTCTTCAGGTGGCCGTTCTCACTCTTCAGCACCTCGTTCTCAGACAGTGCCATTTTCAAACGAGCTTCCAGCGACAGCATGTACTCTTTCTTCTTTTTGCGAGATAAGGACGCCGACTCGCGATTCTTTATCATGCGCTGCTGCCTCTGGGAAAACTTTACCTTTGGGAGACAGAAAAAGGACACAAGTATAAGACTTAACCAAGTTGGTGGTGTTAGACGTCGTGATCACATGCGGATGTGTTTGGGGGACGCAGGGAACCGAACGAAGGCAGTGAATTACATGTGCAGCTGTTAATCTACATTCTTTCGATAATGACGTGATTTCTTCATGATCTCCTTCTAAAAGCTCGCAGTCACCTTTGGTTAATTATGTAGGTTACACTCCTCTCCATCTTTGTGACCCAGGATGTTTTGGTACATAGAACGGAGTGGGGCGACAGGTGACGAGGGACAGGAAACAAAAACAGAGTTCAGGCACAAACGGAAGGGAACTTGTTATTCTCAACATCTCGCTGTGGTGAGGGGATGATGAGACGTGTTCAACATGTCCGTCATGTCGTTCGTTAACCTCACCCGCACTTCCGAGGGGGGAAAAACAAAAATCATGCCCTTTAACCCCCTATGAGCCCTCTGGTGCTCACAGTCAAGCTTCCGTTGGAGAAGACTTCCGCTCCGACCCGCAGGGGTTGTGGAGGTCATCTCGCGTGCCTCTATGTGAAGACGGACGTGTTCATGGAGTGTGTCACTGGTTGTGTTTACATCAGAGACACGCACACACCGGGGTCCTGTGTTTGTTACAGGTCCGGGTACAGCCGTCATCAAAGGCTCTGATTCGACAGACCAACACCGTAAAACGATTATCAAACCGTACTTGGCATTTTCAGCAAAAACAAGTGTAAAAGAACAAACAAGCGACTGGATAAATGGGGAAGGGGCCGACACCTTCACTGTCCTTCCAGGCCCCAACGGTCCCAACGGCCCCACTCCTAACACAAACACCTTCCCTGGGGTAAGCCCCTATGAGCCGAGGCCTAATAGCCCCACTGGTGATGAGGTTATTTGGAGCCCAGTATTTGTCTGCTGTCTCCTGAGAAACTCCCGTCTCCCAGCTCTGCTCTTGGAGACCTGCCACAAGACGGAGCCTGGGAACACTGCAAATAAGCAGTTACCAGGGAGTGGAAAGAGGGGGGACTTCACACTGATACCGCAGCCAGGCGAGGGCTCAGAAGGAAAGTGTGGGACAAGGAGGTAAAATACGATTGTGACATTTCTGAAAACCCACTTGAATGGTTAATGGCCGAACAGTGACACAACATACTGGTGGGAAAAGTCAACGTGTAGAATCCTCCGATCTGTAAAAGGCTGCAGCTCCAAACGGCATGTGGTGGGTCGGATGCAAACACGAGTCCTTCAGTACTCCATACATGTAGTCGTGCAGACGATATACAAACTGTGAATTTGTGAATAAGAAAGAAATTGCCTGCTTACAAATGGCAAATGTAGGTGATGAGAAAAAAAACCCCAAAGCTTTAGCTAACTAAGTATCCTATACAGCTCCACTCAACTCCAAAAGGGCCACGCTGACCTATCAGACTGCTTCTTTTAGCATGTTGGAGCTTAAACGGGTCCTGATTTTATTGGCGGTCGTAAAGTCCACTTGTCATGGGTCAACCGACGCGGGACAAACACTACAGTTTTATGGTGCCGTTCTCAGTTTATTCAACGAACTGACTGAGTACGGTTGTCGCATATATGGTTGTTGAATGTGCACACACACACACACACACACACACACACACACACACACACACACACACACACACACACACACACACAC
>JBBMJM010009300.1:3218-19402 GCA_037832705.1 Centriscus cristatus
TCATACTTCCCTGAGGTATTTGCACTATTTGTGCCCGCAGCTCATTTATTAGCTTTCACTTTGCATCTTTTTTCAGCCAAAATCACCAAAGTCGCTGTCGAGGAACTCTGAGATAAGAACTGACTTGAATTAACTGGATGTCATCACTTGACATGCAGCAGCAGCAGCAGCAGCAGCAGTCAGACGTTTGTACTTGTGTTTCTGGTGTTTGTCAGCTGAACTCGATGACGCCATCAGACAGCAGGACGCTGTGAAACTCTTAATGAGCCTCTTAGGAACCGACAGTTGTGCCGTGGCCAGGAAACCCGGTTTAAAAACTATCTTTTCATCTCCACTGCTTGCCCACTTCCCTCTCAGCCACGCCAACCCTGCAGCCTGGGTCAGGCCTGAACACCTGCCAGCCAACGCCGGCGTCTCCCTCCAAACTGTGCAACTAAACAGTCGTTTGGCCTCCATTCACCTGAGAACATCATCTGCATTTAGATTAAAAACTCACTTTAGTGAATCTCTATTACTCCAGAGGTTCGGGGTGTTTCATTAAGAGCATTTGCATGCAGAAGAGTCAGTGAAGACCAAACATGCTGTGGTCTACGTGACTCATGATACAAAGAGGAGGCTCCTGTCCTTGACTTTTCCCTGAGCAGCAGCGAGACAAACGAACATGCAGAGGGAAGCAATTGGAGCCACATGTACGCGAGTTAAAGTAGAATCAGGACTTTTTTTTTTTTCAATTCTGTTTCTGATTTTCAATCACACAGGTGCACAAGATCGAGAGGTGGTTTTCTCTGAGCTGAAGCTTTAGGGCATCACAGTAAATCGGCACTTTTTAATGACCACTGCTGTCTGCAGATTGCAAGAACATTGAGACAAACTCCAAATATATATATATATATATATATATATACACTCCTTCAAAATATATATATATACTGTATATTTTAAAACCCATCCATCATCCCTGCTATACGTTGCGTCTCTGTTCCGTGGATGTCTGACTGTTCACATCGGCCACAAGGCTGAACTAAAAAACGGTGCTCGTGTCCATGCAGAGATGTCCTGTCGGGGGGTTAATCGAGTTTTATAACCCCCTTTTAAAAATGCATGTAAAGTATATACTTTCAGAGACTGTGAGGTCATTCATCATCTCCCTCTCCCACCGGTCTCTGTGAGAGACCACAGAGGCTGGGTGGCCTCCAGTGACGAGCCCGGCCGGTTGCGGACAGCAGAGTCGGGGTGAATTTGACGCCAGATTGCAAAGGTTACCCAGCAGCTCAGGAAAAGGAGATGGATGTGAGTTTGGTCTGGAAGGGAGACAGTCCAGCAGCCTCTCTGCTACAGAGAGTTGTCAGTGCAGCTCACGCACATAAAACTAAACTAATCTGTGTGCTGCGTCCATTTACTCCAGTTCTCAGATTTTCTCATTAAAACCTGGTGGGACTCATAAATCGAGGTTACCGATCCAATGCTCCTCCAGAGACCGTGTCCACAGGAACGTTCAAACTCATGATAGGCAGCTGGGAAAAACTGAATACTGTCAATCAGTAAATCAGGTTAGAACTCAGCAGGATGTTGCACAAAGTGTTTCACCTATAGAAATAAGAACACTAATAAGGATAACATGAAAAATAAGAAGCTGCCCAGAGTAACATGTACAACAGGAACTGAGGAACCAACTTAGCAAAAATGCCAGGTGTGTTAGTTACACTGGGAAATGTACGATGAAGTACTCTGCTTCAAATACACAACCCATGAGAATATACAGTGAAATACATAAACAATGGACAATTAAAAGTCTTAAAAGTATAAATACTCATCACTGGATACAATTCAAAGAATGTCTGGAATCAAATCAAATCAAATCAAATAAGACTGGAATAGAATAAAGAAAAAAGGTAATGTCTTTGGACACTGTGAGTCTTTGAGGGGGAACGGGTATTTTCAGTTTAACTCCATCCAGAAGACTGGACTGGACTGACGACTTTGAATGTGTGATCATGTGCTTTGCGGGTTCTGTGGTAAAATATCATAAAGGGGTATCAGATGGAACATAATCTTATCAAATGGGTCTGTGGTTTGCAGCGGCGGCGGCTCCTTGACAAGTCCAGGGGACAGATCAAACCCATTTCCTGTATGTGAAATGATTCACTCTCAGGTTTGATTGTCCTGTTTACTCCATAAATTGTGTTGTCCTTTTTTTTTTTCTATAGTCAAATGTTCTAATTCTTTTCCCAGTCCCGTCCATCTTCTGTTACAACTTGTATATCTTGAGCAGTCGTGACGTTTAGTAATAAGCTAAACAACGTGTGCTCGAAATGCGAAACAAACGACTCGGTTTGAATTAGGCTCAGACTCTAAAAGCCTTTGAAAATCGTTTTATGGTTTGTTTTTCTTGCCGTGGTGCCACGTGGGTGGAGTTTGTCCATCAAGAGTGTAATGAAACCAGAACAAGGCCAGGCCTCACCGACTGCAAAGTAATAACCCCCGCTCAGCCCGTCCAACCTGAAACTCTGTTTCTATTTGAGTTCTCGTTTGCCTGATGCTGTTCTCGTCACTCCGAGCTCACAAAGAACAAGTCACGTTCGGCTTCATGAAAACGCTGTCACAGGCTGCCACCTAGTGGTCAAACGGGAGACAAACACCGACCGTGTGGCTGCCACAGTTTAACTCAAAAATTCAGTCCAAGAGAGGATGAAGTGCACGTGGCGTCAGTCGTAGGCCGGATGTCCATTTGTGAAAACAAACACATGTTCAAAGTGAAGATTCTTCGAACTGAGCATGTGATAAAATAAAAGTGAACCTCTGAATACATGTGAAACCTGCGGAGAGACAAACATCCACCACACCGAGGACCTACAAATCTTTATTGAGACAGGCCTCTTTAAACGTAAGTGATTTTTCCATGCTGGTACCACTTGTTACGAAGTGTGATGAGTAACTACAGCAGAGGACTGTCCTCCGCTGAACTGCAACTCACAAACAGTGTCAGCATCGAAACGAATGGACCTGATCAGGGAACATCCCGCATACAGTCAGACAGGTTCATTGTGCTGTTTTATTCAAGTCGGCGAGGACCACAGGTCAGCTACAGCTTACAGATTATGTTTTGTGACACTAAAACCAAATTCACCCTGTGCAACCCATTCATGTGCAAAAGCATATTTAATAGTAATATATTGTAAATAACAAAATAGTATGCTCTAGTGAGGCATGTAGGCAGCAAGAGAGTAATGACTGAGTAATGACCTCTTTGACAGGATGCTTCCTGCGGCTTTACCCAATCAAAGCATTGAAGCCATTTAATTCATAGTAACTGTCAATCATCCCTTGTTCTGAAAAATAAAACAAACTGAGCACCAAAGGAATGGATGTTACTAAACTATCTGGTTTGGTGGCCCCCACTAACGGAGGGACAGGACTCGTGAAAATATTGGATTTAGTAAACTCTCAGGGCGTCAGTTTCCTTTAGTTTTTTAATCTCAGTTGGCTGTGGGTGTGCGTCTGGTGAAGAATATCGGCAGATGTCTTTTGTGATCCTTCCAGAAAAATAAGCTTCAGACCATCAGATGACCTGTTTCACATGCAGAAACATATAGCTCTGCCACTGGTATCCTAAAAGCGCAGAGATAAACAGGGATATCCAGGACTTAAGACAGAGCCAATTACAACCTGAACATGCAAAAGTGTCAACATGGGCTCTTTGTTCCAAAAGCTGCTCTCATCCTCGAGGGATTTTGTACCTCTTCTCTGCAATCATCACCTGCTCATCAGAACACCAAGAACAGGAACTCCCTGGAGCAAACGAGCCACACTTCCCCAGATCAATGTGCTTGTGCCTTCAGAGGTGCCCCCACCACCACCACCCCCCAGCAGGGTCACGATGACAGATGAAACAGAAGACAAGTCTCAAGAGATACAGTACCTACCCACCTCACAGCCACCGCAGCACTGTGACTCACTGTTGCCTCTTGTGGAACCAGACTGGAAGTACAGGCTGGACCAGCATTATCTAGTTGGGATTTTCAGTCTTTTCAAACACAACTTATTGGGGTTATTCTTAAACTTTGCATAAATATCTTTAACGCACACAATTTGTTTCATATCAACCTCCATCCGCAACAAGATCTGTTTGTTTTGTCAGTGACCGACAAACAGGGCATCACTGAAGCCTCTGAACGTATGGCCACATAAACGGCCCCGATCTTTTCTGTCCTGCTTGTGTGTATTCTGCTTTAACTCACTTAAAAAAAAAACACACACAAGACAGAGACCGCTGGACGTATTACTGGAAAACAGAAGTCTGGTTGCATTCCAGCGGCGATGGACGGAGGCTCGGTGGGGAGTGGCAGCGAGTGTGGTGAGACTAGTCACGAGTGAGGAATGGAGGTTTGGGATGAGAAACGACAACAACAACAACGAAAAATATGTTACAGGGGACACACGTGGGTGCTGAAATGGTGCAGAAGTGATGACTGACAAGTGAAATGAGTGAAAAGAAACCAAAGACATGAGAAAAGAAAAAAAAAAAGAAACCCAACAACCAGGATGATCTGGAATTTATTCAACAGGTAGGATTCACGTTAGTGAACAACGTGTCTTAACAATAAACACTTGATTAATCATGAACAGGAGAAAATAAAGATGTCTGTCGTTTCTCACAAAGAACCTGCAAATTTGAATGGAGAAAAAAAAAGCTTGCATAAATAAATAACTATTTAAAACTGCACAGGATGCTTCCTGTAAGAAGTTACCACGTTCTGCAAATAAGTTTTCAAAAATAATTCTGTACACGATTAATACAATCAAGATTTATTTTTTTCATCATTTCTGTGTCTTGTGACACTACATTCATGACTTTTAAACTATATTTTGGTTTAATAAATCTCAATACTTTAATCTTTCAATGTCCTCGCTTTTCTGTAACATTACACTTCTAATAAAATGGAGTTAAATCTACTTTGATATATCGATTTATTTGGACTTTGAACCTCAGACAAGTCTGATCTACGCCTGCACGCCAACTTTTTCAACCAGTTGATTATGATTAATGTCAAATTATGAAACCCTGCATTGAGTGAGAAAGAGATAAAAATGCCCACTGAAGCCCTGATCATCAGACTGTGTTATGCAGCTTTCACCAGCAGTTCGTTCCAAGTCATTTTGGTCCCGTTGAATCATCTATGGGGTTCGCAGAAATACCGGAATTGTCCTTTAAAAATGCTGTTAGTCCTGACTTCCTGTTTAGGTCCAGCTGCCTTTTACCTTTTTTCCCTACTAAAAATAAACAACATCGCTGTATAACGTCGAGAAAAAGCAGCAATCCTCTGCGGATCAATGGTCGTTTTTTAAATCACAAAAGATTTATGTTGTTCTTGCTATTCTGCATAAGCTTCACTTGTCTGGAATCCTTTAGGACGGTTTGTATGATCCAAAACATCTTGACTTTCACATCCTGAGTCGTCAAGGCTTCTGCACGGGGGCCATATTACCCTCCACACTCAGTCAGACATTTGTTTGTCCATGAAGCCACGATTGGCCCCAGTAGCGTCACTAGGAGACGGAGGAAATTCAAAACGGACAAAATACTTGATCTCTAGTTGTCCTCCTGCAGGTAAACGTTCGTTTGAATCAGTTTACCCTCTGACCTCTCAGAAACAGTAGCGATGTCCACAGCGGTCCCCTGACTTGTCACGTGTCAAACACGGGGACCCGAATGCCCCCCTCACCACGTCATAACGTTCCTGTGGCATGTTTATACCGGCAGCTGATTAATGCCACAGAGAGCGTGCCACATCCCGCAGGAGTGTCTAAACACAAGCCAACAGTGTCGCCGGCGTAGGCCCATGTATGGCCAGCGTGTTTACGCTGCCCCCATTAATCTGACTGGTCCCAGGCACAGCGGAGCCCCTGCCCTGTCAGGCTGGAACAGAGTCTGACCTCTTCATCACGTTTGACAGCGAATTCTGGGAAAGGATTTAAGAAAGGTGTCACCCACTCACTGTTGCTGCAGGTAGCACAACATGAGCAATAACACGGCTGAGCGAGGCCACAAATGACCCTAAATACCAACAGACACACTGAACGCAACATGGCAAAACAACTCGTTTCCTGTCAAGCCGAGTCGGGGATGAGAAAACTGAATTAATTCTGTCCGTCCTGCAGAAACACACACTGTGTTGTATTTACAGGACAAAGAGTATTATCATTATCATTAGTATTTATCATTATATGGCATTCACCTTGAATTAAGAGGGAGATGCATGTTTTTTTTTTTAAATTACAGGCCACTTATAAAGTGCAGCTTCATTATAGCGCCCTCTGCTGGACAACAAAAAACGCCAACCACATGAAAAGCTTCAGTCGTGGTGTTTAGTTTTTAGACTAGTTCTAAAATGTGACTTGTTTGGAGAAGAGGGGAAAAAAAGCAACTTCCTCAATTCACCTGAACTGATTGTGTAGAAACATCAATCATTTAAGAAATACGAACTAAGAATATAATACTCTGAACATGTGATCTGATGATCTTCAAATCTCAGCCTCATGTGTAATTTTCAAGGATGATTCATCAACATCCTGAGAAGTTACGAGTTATTACTACTTGTTACTACTGAAGGAGATGAAGGGGGTGGAGGGGGGAGGAATGTGCCTCAAACTGTTCCAGATCTCGTTAACATCCTCAGCAGATCAGAGCGTTGTCACCTTACAACACTCAAAAATAAATACACATCATCATCATCATCATGTAATATGTGCTAAGGCCACCTGGCATTTTAAGATTACTACATCTTACTTATGTGCACAAAATAAACGACCAAACATTATGAGTCCCTCCCTGTCACTAGTCACAGCAAATAACGATCAATATTTGAATGATGTGAAGTGTCCTGACACCGTGACTCTCACTGGTCTTAAATATCAGCTGGTTATAGAGGACAGAGAAAGCAGCGTCTGTCGTCAAACAGCCTCAGTGCAGCTTTGGCATTAAGCAGGAAACTAGTGAAATGGAACGCGGAGGACGAATCGGTGCAAACTCAAAAGAGGCTACGTTCCAGTGTTTGTTGGCAGAATCTGTTCAAAATCTGTTCAGTCAGTCTTGGACTAAATTCTCTCCTCATCATTCTGTCATTTATTTGGGTTTAACGGCAACAACGAACCTGAAGACATTTACGACAACATCTGCGAATATAAACTGAACTCCAAACTTGTTTTGTACGATTTTATACATTTGCTGAGCAGACGGATGAATGAAATGAAAAATCAAACTGAGTGGAATGAGACGAGTGGTGACGATGGCGGTGCAAAGCCCAGAAGTGACGTCTTCAACCGTCTGACATGGTTCACCTCAAACCTAAACACATCTGACCAGCACTTCTCCTTCCTAGTATCAATAAATAATTTCATAAAATTACACAAAAACAAATTTCAGTGTATATTACATGACCATTGTCATTCACTTCTTTTTTTATTTTGCCTTTTAAAGGCAATAAACCTTTTTATCTTTTTATCTTACATATATATTAGGTTGATTTCTGGTGAAGTTCCGTTATGTGTCTGTCTCTACTTCACCCGTTCATCCAGAACTATGGGACGTCGCCTTTTGCGGTTGGGGGCGGAGTCACAAACTTCCAGCGTTTTGGTTTACAAGTGCTCTGTCTGGATGGAAAAGGATTCAGCTGTTGCTTTTGGCTGCGTGCTCTTTCTCCGCCTTGTCTTTGGCCTTTTCCTTCTCCACCAGTTTCTCCTCCTTCTGCAGCATTACCATGATATCGGTCACCTGGGAGGTGGAGATGTCGATGTCCTCTTTGTCGATCAGTTCCACCACCTGAAATCAAAAAGAAGAGGAATGCTGGGTATCTAACCCCTACAGGCGGTCCCGTCTTCTTCACAGAACGTCCTAAACATACTTTGATGACATCATCTATGTCGATCTTGCCGTCCTTGTTGTCGTCGAGGGCCTCGGCGATGCTCTGCAGCTTGTGCTCGGGAATGTTCTGGATCTGACGCATGATGTTGATGAGCTCGTCGATGCTGATGAGGTTCTCCCTGAAGGTGTAGAAGAGACTGTATACAGGAAACGGTTACCGGGTTTGACCGTGTGTCAAATGGGGTGGAGACGCGCTGCGTTCAAGCTGCCCAGATCACACACACCAATCACACCGATTCGTTTCTGTCCAGAGTCACTGGCTGGAAAAATACTGCACACGCAAAATCAATAGATCGACGTGCAAGCAACTGATCTGAACATTCTACAACTCAAAGCGGTTTCAGTCAGAACTTTGCTGTGAGTTGGATTTCGATTAGTCACAAGTGGGAGGAGGGCTCAGCTGGAGCAGACTGTGATGGGGTGTTAGCGTTTGGCAAAGCGAGCACATGGCGGTTTGACGCGGTCCAGCTTACCTCGTCGTGTCATTATCTTTTGTAAAGAATAATCTGTGAAATGTTTAGACCCATTAGGAACCTCGTTATTAATCGTGTCCGCTGTTTGTTGGTTTGTTTGTTTGTTTGTTTGTTTGTTTTTTCTAGCTGTTCTATCTCCACCACCATTTTATGACGATGATGATGATGATGATGATGATGATGATGATGATGAAGACGGTAACAGATACAAACACATTTTCACCATGAAATACCAGAGGGTATGGCTGTATGGAGGCAGGTGATCTGATACACAGGCAACATTTTCAGAAGAGTTGATGTCTGAAACATCTGGTCATGAGTTCATACAAGGTCGTTCATGACAACCACAGGTTCTCTTTTGAGGAAGTTGCCCGTCTTATCTTGTGGACAACAGATGTAACGCAGTCCATGAGATGGTGCAAAGCCATGAAAGGAGCTAAAACCTGCTTGTTTAAAGGGACAGTCCAACACTCCAATCCACTATATGGAAACAAATGTCTTTAAAGCTTTGTAACTGTGTTACTTTGACCTACGAGGAGAAGTACCGTAAATACTGTTGAGCCCTGTTAAATCATGTAGAAATCGTCTGTGTCTCACTTCCTGCTTCAGCCGCTCTCTTACCCCACAGGTGGCGAGGTTCCACTGTCCATTTGTCCATCCAGGATCACCTTGTCCTTCTCCAGCTCCAGGATGATCTTGTCGATGCGACCGATCATGCGGTTGACTCTCTTGGACAAACGCTGGCTGGCCTTGGACTCCAGCGCCTTCTCCTGGCCGTTCTTCGACAGCTCCTCCTTTATTTCCTCCAGATCCTGGGAAAAAAAAAAAACGTCATTTGAGTAAAATGGGAGCTGAAATCTCGGACTTGGGCTGTTTGACAGGCGGACCTCGTTGTATTCTTGGACGTCGTCCTTCAGGTCTTCCAGCTCCTCCTTCTCCAGAGTCAGCAGCTTCCTCTGCTCCTTGAGCTTTGAGCAGGCGTCACTCAACAGGTCAATCTCTTCTTTGGTGATCTCCTCGTCCTGTGGCAGAGAATTTGAGAGATTTGCGCCCCCGCTGTGTGGACTTGGTACGGTCACACAGTAAACACCGTACGTGACTGGGGGAACTCTGTGGAACTACATCGGTGTGAGCAGGTGGGAAAGGAAAGGTTCATCACTGACACATCCTGGGAGGATCGATAAGGAGAGAAGGGACCAACGAGACCGGGTGCAGACGTGGACCAAACAGAATAACCGCTTCACCTAGAACACCTCAGTCTGTTCAAGAGAGTGTGTCGGGATTGATGAGAGGGGACTTTACCAAGTCTCATTCATTCCCAGAAACACAAAGTAGAATATGAGTATTTGTGGTCTGGACTCATTTCATTTCCTTTTATTCACAATCCCGTGAACCTGCTGACTGACTCTACTTCATCACACTCATTCTGCATCCTACGTTTTCAGGGTAATTCCCACAATTCACATTCTGTTCTTTCTTACTCGTGTCATCGTAAACCGGTCGAAACAGGTTGAGAGTTCTGTTTAACCCACATCCGCACTCGCAGGGGTAAAAAGGCAATGGAGGAGACGTCAAAGCTAACCTGGAAACGCAGGTATGTCGGCCACTGCTCAAACTGTGTGGTACAAAAGAAGAATGACACACTGACGGGAGCACACAGGTGGGTCCGAGTTCTCAGTGAAGAACGTGAACCGATTACATCATGGCTCAGAGCTGAGAGAAGGCAGGTCGACAGACGTCGCCTATCGTCAACCCTACATCACGTTAGCCCCTACGAGTAAGACAGGAGATCTTTACACTGTTCTAGCAGCCCAGTGGTCAATCGTTGGGACGGACATCCCCATCCCCCTCGTTAGAGCTTTAGGACCCCCCGCCCCAGTGGGGGCAATCTGCTACTAAAATCTGAAAACAAAAATACCTGTGACTGATAATAAATAACAGTAAAACCTGAAGGATTCAAAGCTTGAATGTGGTCCGGGCTTTAAGATGAATCAGTGGATGTAACTCAAATGTGGTACCTTGAGTCCTTCGATGATGGGGGCGGTGTCCCTCAGTGACTCGGAGTGAGCGTCTACGGCCGCCGTCAGATGTCCAGCGGCTTTGCTCTGCCTGGCTCGCGTTGCCTCCAGCTTCACCTCACTCTCCTGCTCAAAATACGAGTGGGTTTTTGGTGAAAGGGGAACATGAAACAAACATGAAACATTCATGGATGCAGGGACACTGCCTGGAGCTGACGAACATTTCCTTTACTGCAGGGGCGAATTCATTTCATTACTCCATGTGGTTTCACTCTCTTTAAATGCTGATCATTGCCCTTTGAAGTTGTTCTGCTCTTCTGTTCTCAGTTTGAAACGACATCTCCTGGAACATAAACCTGCCTTGTCTTCTTGCCGTCTATAAAAGGAGCTCACGGTGTTCTAGGAACAAATCAAAGACGGGACGACAGTCGATACCCTTGCAGCCTTCTCTGCAGCGTCAGCCAGCCTCTCCATCTCCCGGTCCTTGTTGTCCTGGCGTATGGCCGCCTCCTCCTGCAGCGTGGTCTCCAGTTTGGTCTTATTGTCGACCTTAGAGAGCTCCATCTCCGCCGCCATCAACTGGGCCTCCTTCGTCTGGGGAGGACAACGTGAAGGAGGACGGAAGAATCGCCCGTCTTCAAGGACGGCGGGAGTGTCACATGACAACATACCACCATCTCAGGCAGCGTCTGCAGGGTGGTCTTCAGCTGGTCGGCGGGGGACAGGGTGTCAGGGAGGAACATGGCTCGGGACAACAGCAGCAGAGACGTGGGAATCTGCTGGTTCAGGTGCAGCTCCAGCCACTGCGACAGAGTTCCAAAGAGATGGGACAGTCAAGTATGAAGTAGATTCTCTTGTACATTTGTTTGTGGTAGCAGATGATCAACGGAGCATCATGGACCTGAGGAAAAACAACTGTTGTTCTTATTGCCGTTTACCTGGCTCAGCTGCTCTCGCAGTCGCTCTTCTGTGACTCCCAGAGCTCTCATCCCTCGAGCGCGACACGCAGCCTGCACCTCGTTCACGTTCAGACTCTCCACGCCCTCCTCTGCTATCAGCTGGACAGACGCGTTCACACACGGCCTCTCAGAACGAACTCGTCTCACCGATTGATTGTCTGAACGGGCTGGGGGGGGAGGGGGGGGGGTTGTACCTTATCGTCGGCACGGATGGCCCTCAGCTTCATGATGAGCTGGAAGCGGAGAAAGTTGTTGGTGCCGATGGACTGGAGCTCCAGGAGACGGCAGAGGGCCACCAGCTGAGGCCGGGTCAGGTTGTCCAGGGTCAGCTCGTCCTCGAACAGTTTGGAGAAGCGTATGATCTGCTCATTGCTGGGACGCTCCCCGGAGTCCCGGATCTACAAGGACGCACCACCTGTCGTCATTGGACGTTCTCGGAAGCGCTGTTGTTCACTCTTCTAGTTCTGTATTGTGTGGTCAGTGAACGATCCACCCAGAGACTTTCTGTTCCTTCTCCCTGTTTTCAGTGAGCACCAACCTTTTGGAAGAAGGTGGAGAACTCCTCCGTCACGTTGCCTTGGGCGGCCTTGTTCCGCAGAGCGATCTCCTCTATGGTGTCCTGCAAAAACTTGGCCATCTCCAGTTTGACCCGCAGTTCCTTTTTCAACCGCTCCTCCTGTAAGTTTCATACATTTATGAGATATACATTAGCCAACGTGTTGTTTTTTTCCTGCTGTGCCTGTATTTGTAGTGTCACTGACTCGACTGTCATTTGGAAGCAGCTGCAGCTCTGCACCCTACAATGTTTCATTTGTATTCAGAAAGTTGCAGGTTCCAGTTCAACGTATTTTATAACATAAATGAACAATTCATTTTGAAAAGCTTTTCCAGTCAAGAGGGCGGTTCATACCATTATGGATTGTAGTCAAGGACATATCTGTCTGCTCTGATTATTGATCCTCTCTCTCCCTCTCTACTCATCTCTGTCTCTCCACATCCAGCCTTGAACCTGCCTGAGGTTTCTGTACCTCCGTCAGGCTGCTCATGTGAAACAATCTAAGCTGTTGTGATCTGGTGTTAAATTCATAAAATAACATGTAACATTGTGCAAAATAATCCACAAATCCAATTCTCTGCGTCTAGTCTGGGTTATTTTAAATCGGATGTCTGATGACCTTCTTCGACTGTGTTTCGAAGGTGGATGGCAACATGTTGGGGAACAGTTTCAGCGCTACAGGAAGCAGGAACTCCATGAAGGGGACGATGATGAAGACCAGGAAAGGCAGAAGTCTGAAGACGTCTGCACATGTTCTGAGGAACTGGGGGAGAAAACACAAAGCGCTTGCATTAGCATACGACCACCACTAAACTATATGAACATTCTCCAGCAGAGGGCAGCAGAGAGCAGAAAAGCCCCAAGGGATCCAGAGTGTTTACCTCCTGTTCCTTTGTCTCTTTGTACAATCGCCCTGTGCAATCCCTCAAATAACAGTTTCAAAAGTCAGCATTTTTACCCAGGAAAAGAATCCTCCTAATTCTATGCAGCATTATTTCTCCCGTGCTTTAGACCACAGTGAACATTCTGCCTCGCAAGGCTCAAAAACGGTCCACTTGAGCCAGCAGGACGCACATTAGTTCAGCAAACGCCTGAACAATCCTCTGCGAACAGTAGTAACAGTCCAACACTGGTCTACTTCATTGTCCAACTGTGGCTTACTGACTGTACGGGGACACAATCCCAACCCGCCATCCAGAGATATGAGGGAGGGAGGGAGGCCCAAACACGAGTCCTCTCTCTGGCCTTTCCACCTGCATGTCACTGGACCAGTGGGATGACGGATTTAAGCCAGCAAGAGTGAAAAGGCCTTTGTAAGCAGGCCCATTGACATGTATATCATCATCTCCCCGAGTTTCACATCAAAGACAGGAAGGGGGAGGGGGGGTGACAGATGAGAAGAGAGGGAGCCTTAACTGAAGGCCTGACGATTGTACATGAATATGAAAGGAGGAGATTAAGGAGGCAAAGCCAGTCCAGGTTAGCTGAATGGGATGTCGATGGGTCGGGGACATAAGCTCCGAGGGAGTCTGCTGCATTTGAAAAGTGGGTAGACCGGGTGGTGGGGTTCATCTAATGGGTGGGCGTAACAGCGGTCAAGAGCAACACTGACCAGCAGTTCCTAGTGCTGCAGTGGTGCTGACAGCACATAAGAACTGAACAAATCACGGGATGTGGGGACATGTTAAATGACAATGGTTGACTTATAGTAGATCTAAATCCAATGTAGAACCAGCTGTGATGCAGTAAAGTCAATCTATGCACTGTCCAGGCTTTGTCAGGGGATTTATATTCCTTTTCATCGGCATCGCATTCATCTGAAAATGAAACCCGCTCTTCAACTGTACATTACATGGAATGTTGTTCCACTGAAAACTGCATAGACTTTATATTTGTGTCGACACAAGTCTGTCTGGACGAATGCTGCTTGTTTTCCTGTGACATCCTTTTTGGGGTCTGTTTTAATCTGAATAACCTGAGATTTCAATGGAGCTACGAGCTGCAGAGGTTCAGTCTGCTACAACAGTCACTCAATACTTTCCACTGTACACGGGAGAATTCACAACATGCCAATCATGTCGTCTAAGTCCGGGACATCCTGGGCAAACCCGGGACGTGCTAACAGAGCGACCTAAGCTAACCCGGTGACCTTTCCCAAAGTGACGTCTGTGTACCTGCATCAGCTTACTGCAGTGGGCCCGAATCCAAACAGAGCCACTCTGAGTGGCAGTCGACAGGCCGATTTTAAAGACATAGTCCAGTTTTCCGCCCTTGATCAAAAGTAAAGTAAAAAAAAAAAAAACTTGATCAAAAGTAAAAAAAATATATATATGATTTGATTTTAGGCATCAAAGAAATCATCAGCTAACTGGGAACAGTGTGATGACTAGTTACTGTGGCTTTCTACATGAAGTGACCAAGACACTTGACGGCATCACAACCGCTGGAGAACATGTGACCGATTTCCCAGCAGGAACTTCCCCTGCTGTTGGGAAGCAGTTTCAATGTCCGGTGAGCTCAAGCTAGAGGATGGATTGTCGAATCAAAGAGAAGACACGTAAATGCTTCCTCCTGAGGAACTGTAATCACCCCCCCTTCAATCTGTTGAGCACCTGGTGAGTAAACACGCAGCGTGCAGCCAATTTCTCTAATTGATCCCATTAGGTTTGGGAGGCTGCGGATTAAACATTATAGAACAGGATGTCTGGCCACTCAGACTTAAATAATTGCTCAGTCATCCCCAAATCATTTAACCAAGACTGGTTATCCCCTTTGGAAACTTGACTCGACGGACAGGAAGGTCGGAAATAGAGGCTGATCTGGAGTCTGCTTTTATAACGTGTGTTACATGACACAGGGTTTCTATCCAACTATGATGAATGGGATGCAGCAGGGACAGAAAAATAATTAGAATATCAGAATAGCAGCCTCCTTACCTGTCTCCTCTCACGGCGGGACAGCGGGTGTCCATTCAGCACCCTCCACAGCATCCGCCCAGCAATGGTGGTGTCGATCCAG
Source organism: Centriscus cristatus (assembly GCA_037832705.1). NCBI lineage: Eukaryota > Metazoa > Chordata > Actinopteri > Syngnathiformes > Centriscidae > Centriscus > Centriscus cristatus. The sequence continues at coordinate 18,164 of JBBMJM010009300.1, forward strand.
AGTAGGCGAAAGCCGTGGTAATAATGCCTGACTTCCTCTACGACCCACTGTCGGAGTGTCCGTCTGACGGGCGCCACGTCCAGAGTGGGGCTGTAAACGGGCCCGCCTTCCTCCAGCTTCTTCTTGTCTTTCAGTGAGCGCAGGGACTTCTCCACCTTCGAGTCGTCCCATCTCCTCCTCGAGGTGTGTATCCACCTGACACCGGGAACATCCCGCTGCCGCGCTCTCGTCCACTGGGGCCCCGTGGGGACCACAGCGTACAGTGAACGGGACCCCCCCAATACCAAAGCACAGGCGGGCCGCTGGGACTTGGGGCTCTGGCAGGGACCCACATATCCGTCTGAGCAGTGGAGGGCGGGGCCAAAGGAAGACGCCGGGGCCAAACTGCTGAGTCTGACCCCGTCAAGTCTATGAAGACAAAAAAAAAAAAAAGTTGTGTATCAACGTTTGGTTCGAGCCATCAGACTAAAAATTAACCGTACAACTTAATCCATTTTACAGACATGGTTTGTTTTCATACATTTCTGCTGTGTCATGTGTCATTGTCTTACTTCTGACTGGAGAATCTCAATGCTGTGCAGCTGACACAGGGAACATCTTGTAGTTTCCCTGCGAGGGGGGGGGGGGTAAATAAATAAATAACATGAGCAAAAAGCAATTGTTCACTGATAATCCAAGCTGAGAGATCAAGGTACAAACACATTCACACGTGAATACACACTGCTGATGAGTAAACACATCGCACATCGGCAGTTGTCTGCCAGCTCTGATAAGTCGCTGCACGTTCACTCCGATTTACTGACTCAGCTGCGATACGGACAGAAAAACACAGAGCCGTCAATGACAACACAACACTGTTAGTACACAACAAACGTCTGCTGCCGCCAGGGCTCCACATCTTCTTCCATATAAATACTCTTTTTATGTACATTTCCTGAGGGAACAATCCCAGGAGAGTAATAAAACTGTCAAATCGAACACTTTATCCCATAAAGAAACTCTTAAAATTACCCACATGGAGTTTATATGAGGTCACCTGTGTTTAATGACACATGATCACTTTGAAGACCAATCTGACCAGGGTGTTCTCCTGTCAGTGCTTTTATAACAAAACATCTTCTTTCAGCACTCTCTGTTAAGACAGAACCCTGTCTTGAAGGGCAGGATGTCGACATGCTGTGAGGCCCGTGGGGGGGGGGGGGCAGATTTCAGATTTCTGCGGGCCTGGATTTGCTCTCA